>CAKOGA010000020.1:0-89418 GCA_933228765.1 Miltochrista miniata
AGTGAGTCGGACTAGCACGTAGGGTTCCGTACAAGAAAAGCGGCAAAAAAATCACGTATGTTGTATGGGAGGCCCTCTTTAATATTATTAATTTGTCTATTTTTATTGTTTGTTGCTATATCGGCAACAGAAATACATCATCTAGGTATAAAAATTTTAACTGTCCAACTATCACGGTACATGAGTTACAGCCTGCTGACAGACAGATAAACGACCAACGAAGTCAACGAAACCGACAACAAAGTGGTAGGGTTATGTAATGTCCTAGATCACCTTTTTAGGATTCCGTAAAAAAAATATTTTTATAACTATTGATTGGAAGTCCTTTGTAAATCTGTAAATCTTCGGTTAGTAACATATTAACTGGTTGGGCTGACCCCAAACACGTCACAAGCAGGGCCAGGCACTCAAAATTCATGAACACGTGAGTTTCGGCCCAGCCGAAAGTTTCGGCCCATTTTGGCCGAAACCGAAACTGCGGCCGAAACTCGATTTTTTGGCCGAAAGTGGCCGAAACCGAAACCGAAACCGAAACTTCGGTCGGTCACTAATATATTTCATTGAAAAATTAACCCGAAATTCGTACTCAGCATACCAAAATACCCCTTATACGGTATCCAACATGAAATTTTACAACGGTGGCGCGGCGGCCATTTTGGATTGCAAAATTAACCCGAAATTCGTACTCAGCATACCAAAAACCCCCTTAAACGATATCCAACATTAAATTTTACAACGGTGGCGCGGTGGCCTTATTGGATTGTAAAATTAACCTGAAATTCATACTCAGCATACCAAAAAACCCCATAAACGATATCCAACATGAAATTTTACAACGGTGGTGTGGCGGCCATCTTGGATTGCAAAATTAACCCGACATTCCTACTCAGCATACCAAAAAACCCATAAACGGTATCCAACATGAAATTTTACAACGGTGGCGCGGCGGCCATTTTGGATTGCAAAATTAACCCGAAATTCGTACTCAGCATACCAAAAAGCCCCTTATACGGTATCCAACATGAAATTTCACAACAGTGGCACGGCGGTCATTTTGGATTGCAAAAAAAAATTTTCAATAAAAAATACAACCGACTTCGAACAAATCCTGAAAAATAGAATTTACTTAGCACAAAGTAATATGGTATTTTCATTTATTAGATTTTTTATTCAATATCATATTGAAGTCGGCGCCAAGTAAATTCATAGGTTTAGGTAGGTATTATTCATGGCACCAACTTCAATATTATATTGAATAAAATCTGATAAATCAAAATACATATTACTTTGTGCTAAGTAAAATTTATTTTTCAGGATTTGTTCGAAGTCGGTTGTATTTTTATTGAAAATTTTTTTTTCAATATTTTAAGTGACGGGTGAACCGAAAAATCGATCTATGTGAAAGTTCTCATTAATACAAATCAATCAAGCCCCAACACAAGGTAGCTGCTCTGTAAATCGTCAAGGAATTCCCTCGACTGTCTTTTGGTTCCATCATCGGATTTTCTCCAGACCTTCATTAACTGTAGTACATTAAAGCATTGAATTAAAAAGTAACAAACGCACTAGTTCTCCCTATAATTATCGGTGGTTACCCTCGATTTATCCAGGATCCCATAATCAGATGATAACCTGGTTAAAATGGGACCACATCAGAAGTTAACCCTAATCAACAAAAAAAAATTAAATCCGTCTATAATTGACGGAAATATCGGTGAACATACATAAAACATTAAGAACTTTCTTTTTTTTTTCAAGTCTAATCTATCAATCTAGGTGTAAAGTTCTCATCAATACAAATCAATCAAGCCCAAACACAAGAAAACTCCTGTAAATTGTTAAGGAATGCCCTTGACTGTCTTTCGACTCTTTCATCAGATCGACGCCAGACCTTCATTAAAATGTAGAACATTAAAGCACTTAATCAAAAAGTTAACATGCGCACTAGTTGTCCCTACAATTTTCCATGGTTGCCCTCGATTTCTCCTGGATCCCTTCATCAGATCCTGACCTGGTGAAAATGGAACAACCTCAGAAGTAAACCCTATTCAACAAAAAAAAAATTTTGAAATCCGTCTATAATTGACAGAAATATCGCTTAACAAACATAAAAAAATACATACAGACGAATTGAGAACCTCCTCCTTTTTTTGAAGTCGGTTAATAACCCGAAATTCGAACTCAGCCTATCAAAAAACCTCAGAAAATATCCAACAAGACATTATATCTGCTACGTGACTTCACGTGAAGTGAGGTCACGTGGATCATCTGTTCAAAGTTTGAAATAAAACAAAAACGACAACGTCAATCGGATTGAAATTTCACAACAAACGTTTTAGAGAGGGGCAGTCGGGTGAGACCGGCTCACGGCTTCTACCTATCCAAAAAAAAAATCCTAATAGCATTTGACATCTTAGATCGTATGTCCATCTATTTTAAAATCCGGACCAGTGTGCTGCCGGCCAGCTGCAACAAAAAACCGCATTGATATTACAAGTTGTATCAAAACATTACACATTGTATCATTACAAGGTGCGCAAAGCGCATTGATGTTACAAGTTGTATCAAAACATTACACATTGTATTATTACAAGGCACGCATTGTAATGCTCGGTTCTCCTCCTTGACTGATGTAACCACGTCTTGTATCATTAAAAGGTGCACATTGCAATGCTTGGGATCACTGGATCGAACTTCGCCAACCGAAAGTCCTCTCCACTGGTCGCCATTATTATCCACGTATGGTGCGTGAAGCCATTGAAATCAGAAAACACAAAAATTTCAATAGGGATGATGGATACAAGCTCTCCGGGATGTGGAATTCAATGATTAATAAACTTGAACGTAAAACTGTGCCAATTAAAACTGACGTAGTGAGTGTAGTGTGTCGCCGGCCTTATCCTTCGTTGTAATAACAACGCGCAACGGAGGGTAGTTCGACAAGAAATAACTTCGTGGTTTTTGTCGATCCTCGCCTCAGTCCAACCGCGACCACGGGCGCTGCAACGTGCTCGAAACGTCGGTGAATGTTAGTAAATAGTATTTCGCGTTAAGTCCCGAATTCTATAAGTATGAGTGTTAAAAACCGCGATAGTTTAAAAATAACATTTGTAAATGATGTAGTGCTGGAACAGGTGGATGAGTTTGTATATCTTGGATGTGCATTTAGCAGTGATGATAAATGCGCTTATGTAAAAAGGAGGGTAACTGCGGGCAATAGTGTGAATGGAGCGTTAGGTAAACTTTTGGGTGCCAAAAGCTTAACCCAAAGGCCCAGCTCGCAGTACACAGTGCGGTGCGTATACCTAGGTATGGAAGCGAGAGTTGGGTATGGCAGGAAACGCATGAAAGTAGATTAAACGCTGTCGAGATGCGCACGCTGTATAAAATCTGCGGAGTAACGCTTGCAGATCGCGTTCGGAATGAAGATGTAAGAAAGAGAGTTGGTCTGGAAGAGAGTGTCGGTGTTAAAGATAGGAAGGGCATGCTACGATGGTTCGGGCATGTGGAGCGAATGGGAGATGAAAGAATGGTAAAACAAATATACAACGTGAAAGTGGATAGATGTAGGAGTCAGGGAAGGCCACGACACACCTACCACGACCAAATGAATCGTGTGTTATCAGAAGTGATAGATATGCTTTTACCTATGTAAATTACTTGGTTGACCGTGCTGGTTCGCGGTTTACAGCTTGGCAAAAAAAAGAGGAGAAAATAGTGTTCTTGCGCTGTTCATAATAATATGGCAACCCGTTAGAAAGAATCATTATTTATTGTACGGTAAACATTTTAAGCTTTTGTAGTTGGCAGTACTTTGTAACAATTTAGCCAACATGCAAAATTTCCGTCCGAAAAGTTCCGTTTCACTTCAGTTTTTGAGAAACTGTGTAGTACTAATTAATTAACATTGTTTCATAGCATATTGATATATTATAATGTGAAACTGTAGAATAATAATTAAATAACTATAATCAGGTTAGGAATCGTCTTCGTGAAAAGAAATCGTAAGAGTCTGTGTTAATTAACTATTTGCTTGATTGATGAACTATTTTCTTGTCATGTTTCCGGTAAATATCTGTAGTCGTTGCATGGAGTAATGTATGTTACATTATTTAATTACTGAATAGATACTATGATGTTTCACATTTATAATTAAACTAGCTGACCCGCGCAACTTCGTTTACGCCACATAAGAGAGAGTATTACTTGTTCCCGTCGCATTTACTCCCGTCGCGTTGCGTTTACTCCCGTAGCGTCTCGTCGTTAATATTCAATACTACGTGAGGGAGAGAGAGAGAGAGAGAGAGAGAGAGAGAGAGAGAGAGAGGGAGAGAGAGAAAGTGTATTCCCGTCGCATTATTTTTAAGAACAATTTCGTTTATGAAAGAGGTATCCCGTGGCATTATTGTAGAAAAAAAATAATTGCCATTAAAATGGTTATTGTGCACCAATCCAAAGATAGACACATGCTATCGCGCAATTTTCTTAGATTTTTTTTAAGAGAAACAATTTTGTAGTACATATTTTTTACATAACTATAAATATTTACGCAGCACACGCAACGAAGCTCTCAAAAGGAATAACTTTTCCCCACTTTTTGAAACATTTACTATTACTGCTCCGCTCCTATTCGTTGTAGCGTGATGCTATATAGCCTATGACACTCCACAATAACGTTGCTTTCTATTGGTGAAAAAATTTTTAAAATCGGGTCAGTAGATCCCGAGATTACCCCTTACAATTTAACAAACACACAAACTTTACTTCTTTATAATCCACTAGCTGACCCGCGCAACTTCGTTTGCGCCACATAAGAGAGAGTATTACCTGTTCCCGTCGCATTTACAATGTGTGAAACAATTTTGTAGTATGTAGATACATATATTTTTTACATAACTAATATTTACGCAGCACACGCCACGAAGATCTCAAAAGGAATAACTTTTCCCCCGTTTTTGAAACATTTACTGTTACTGCTCCGCTCTTATTCGTTGTAGCGTGATGCTATATAGCCTATGACACTCCACAATAACGTAGCTTTCTATAGGTGAAAGAATTTTTAAAATCGGTTCAGTAGATCCCGAGATTACCCCTTACAATTTAACAAACACACAAACTTTTCTTCTTTATAATATTAGTATAGATAATACTAATATTATAAAGCTGAAGAGTTTGTTTGTTTGTTTGTTTGTTTAAACGCTAGGATCTCAGGAACTACTGGTTGGATTTCGGAAATTCTTTTACAGTTTGATAGTCCATCTATTGAGAATGGCTATAGGCTATATAACATTACGCTAAGGCGAATTGGAGCGGAGCAGCAATCAAGAATGTTTCGAAAACGGGGAATATTTTTTACCGTCTGAGAGCTTCCGAAGCGTACGCTGCGTTAATGATTAAAGTTACGTAAAAATGGTGTATTACAAAATTGTTTATCTTAAAAAGTTCTAAATAAAAGTCCGGGACAGCATATGTCTATATGTTAAGGTTCGCTCACAATAACCTAATTTGTCTATCTCTTAAGGTCCGCTCACAATATTTTAAAACTGAAGTTTGTTTTTTGTTTTTTTTTTTTTATTAACGTACGAAACGTTATTAACGAAAATCCTCGTAGGATGCTATGCCAGACTCTTACCGACTAAAAAAACCTCACGTAACGCCCAACAGCCTATGGTTGAGAGCCCCGGGTAAGCCCTCAGGAAGGATGTCCCGTGACTCCCAACAGACCTACGGCTGCCAATGCGGCCTCGCCCAGGACCCCCTGGGCGAGGCCGCATTGGCAGCCGTACCACCCGGTTCGGGTGCAATCTAGACTTGGGTAGGTACTGTTCGTACTGCCGGACGTGTTATATGGCATAACCGCGTACTGGTTCAGTACCCAGTACGCGACAAAATTTAGCAGGACCCAGGACCTTTCTCGGACGCGATATACCGCTCGGGCGCGTACAGTCGACGTCCGGCCGCGTCCGAGTCCGAGATAGAACATAAATACTCGGCCGCGTCCGAGTCCGAGAATTCCGAGATAGAATATAATTATACTATCTGTGGTCCGAGCGACCGGGTGACCGGAATGATGCACGCTTGGAAACATTTTGTTACGTAGTGTATCTCAACTTAACGTATACGAGTAGTAACGAATACTGATTAATGTTATATAAATACTTGAGGCACGCCTGCCTGCTTAATGGGCTCAGGAGATGGGCAAGCGACTTGAGTCAATATCAAGTGTACATCAAGAAATCATGCACACTGAAGCTACTTTCATTCATATTTTAATCGACTTGTCAAGTGTATATTGACCATATAAGAGCCCATTAGTGGAGGCACGTGTAGTATCTGCCAGATAATAATATATTAAACGAATAATATTTATTATTAGGATAAATGAAGAAAAAGTGACATATTTTATTTTTTTAATTATCTCGAAAACGGTGCGTGCTATCGTAAAAATAATGGCATTTTTGACCTCCCTTTGAAATCTCCCATCCGCCAAATATACATTACGAATAACGATTTTTTATACCACTAAGGTGGCATAATGTTGCCTGTAGTATAGGTTTATTTGTTGGTTTGATATCAATCGTCAAAAAGGGTCCATGCTGGCGGTGTTGCAGTCATCCTCATCAGCTAGCAGTTTCATAAAAGAGAATGATTACAAGGTAGATTTTTTTTCTAAATTTTGTATCTCGAAAACTGTGCGTGGTATCCTGATCAAATACAACAAAATTTTCATCCCCCTTTAAGAAAGCCCCAACTATAAGGGGCAAACACATACAAACATAAGTGACCCTCGCCCCCCCCCTTTATTTTTTGCAAAGCGGGATATAGTACATTATGGCATTCATAAGAACTGCAGAAATATTATGGTCTATGTTTCTTGTTGCTGTTTTATACGGCATCTGGACTTTTTGGCGCGAAGCAGGTAAGGGCGGTTATCGCTACGTTGTATAATTTTTCTAAATTAGAGTATTTTCAAATGTTTCGTGTGTATTAACTGTGGATTCCGAAGACTATACTTGACTTTGACTGGAACTTATAAGAAATGTGAAATGAAGATAAATAAAGAAACAAGACTAGGCATTCGGTCTAAGTAACCAAGCGTGTTCAAATTAATAATAAAAAAACCGGAATCTGTCAGAACACTCAGCAGGACCTTTCCGTTCCGTTTTCAAAAACATAACTATAGGCTTTATTATGTCTGAATAAAGATAATATTAATATGATAGCAGTACCAACGCCATCTAGAGCACGCTACACTACATTTTATAACAGCGCCATCTGGTGCAACTGGGATAATTCAAATACGTCCACCCTATCGTATCTGTTTTATCTGGGTTGCACTAGATGGCGCATGATGGCATTCAAATTCAAAAGAACTTTATTTCTATGAAAATAAGGTGCATTTTTCTTGATACGATTTATGAGGGTCCGGCACCTGTCAGAACAATCAGAACACTGTATACTTGCACGAAAGACCGGGTACTGGTCCGGGTACAGTTCGAATGCCATATGGCACGGTTCGGAAAGCTATGCTATATGTCAGGACATCATCGGGTACTGTTTTGCGCAAGTCTAGTGCAATCCCGCGTCTATGGGGGGTTTCGGGTGTGACCTCGCTTCTAAGGGGGGGGGCGTGCGTGAGTTCCTCACGTCACGCTGCCGTCATGAGCCTGCTTCTGTAAGGACGGTGAGCGGCCCTCTCACCGTCCTCAGACCCCCGGTCATGGAGGCCGATAGTCCTCGGCGAAGGCACGTCGGCGGCGCCCAGGGCGCCGACTGCGGAACTCGGGTGGGAGAGTTCTCTCCCGCACCCGGCCCGCCGCCTCCTTCGCGAGCTTGACCTGCTCGCAGAACCAGTTTGTTTGTGCTAGGATCTCAGAAACTACTGGTTGCATTTTAAAAATTATTTTACAGTTAAATAGTCAATTTATTGAGAATGGTTAATGACAATATAACATCACGCTAAGACGAATAGGGACGGAGCAGCCATTAAAAATGTTTTGAGAACGGGGATAATTTCTTTCTTTTCAGAGCTTCCAATGCGTACACTGCGTTACGTAAAAATTGTGTTTTATAAAATTGTTCCTCTTAAAAAGCGCTCGTGGCCCCGCGGCCTCAGTGTTCTGTAAACGATCACTGCAGTAAGCAACATTTACTATGGCCGGATATGGATGGGTGTCCACCACGTGGACCACTTTGTGACATTTATTTACGAGCGTTTCCGTGCTTCGGAAGGCACGATAAGCCGTTGGTCCCGGTTGTCAGTAAAATGACAGTCGTTAAGCCAAGTTGAAGGCCTTACGGGCGGCTTGAAAAATTTCAACTGTGGGTCGTCACAACCTGCGCCCGGGTCGGCAGCGCGTGTGTAGCGCCTCTGGTGTTGCAAACGTCTATAAGCTACGGTTACCAACCTTCCGGTGGGCCGTAAGCTTGTCTGCCACCTAAGTAGTATAAAAAAAAAAGTTATAAAAAAAAGTCCTAAACAGCATACTGTCGACTAAAAGTCCTAATCGCATCTTTGTGCGAGTCGGATCCGTACTAAAAAAGGACAGGCGGAAGTAAATGCGACGGGAAACATTATTTCACTTTACAAATTAATACCATTCCTCTCGCCTTCTCACTCTCATGGGACGTAAACGAAGCTGTGTGGGTCAGCTCTAATGAACATAAGCGACGGAGTAAATGCGACGGGAAACTTATATCACTAAATATTTATACCACACTTCTCTCTTTCTCACTCCCATGTGACGCAAACGAAGTTGCGCGGGTCAGCTAGTATTAGTATAGAATTATAGATTAAGTTATTTTAGATGTTACTTTGTCAGTAAATGTCATTGCCTCCTTCGATTCAATGTATGGGGATTTTATTTGACACTGTTTACAAGGGTAAACAGTGTAGTGCTGTTTGGGCGCCAAAAGTATAATATAAAGGCATGTATTTAACGCGGCGCCAAACTAATCATATTTAGGATTGCAAAAATCATTAAAACGGGTAGGAAAAACAATGGGTTGGCAGCTACAGGGAAATAGCATTTCAATTATAAAGTAGCAGTTTTATATTGAGATCTACGCTTTATTTAAAATTAAATTGGCAGTTATTTTTTGGTGAAGCAACTGAATTTATTGTTAGGCGACAACTTGGCGGCGAATATAAAGTAGAAAATAGGCTTTTATACATTACTTGCTGACCCGCGCAACTTCGTTTGCGTGATGAATGGAGAACCGCTTGACTGATTTTGTGTAAACTTCACATAAACCATCTACTAAAAAGTCCAAACAAAGCATTAACATTTGGTTTGGATAGGTGAGCCCGTTCTTGAGTTATAAAATTACAACGAAAAGTGGCATTGATTTTTATATATATAGATACAATAAGGTTGTTTATAAAATTAACTGAGATGAGAATAAACTATGCACATGGTCATAAAAAACATACTGTTTGCGACATTTTATAAGGTCTAAATAAAGAGAATTGCGACATGCAAAAAATATTATTGGTCTATACTATTATTATTATTCGGTTTAGTAATAATTAGTTTCCTGTCATTGTCAATAAACTGACGACGGTTTCATTGTTTTTTTTTGTCTTTTTTTTTGTCTGGCCTTGTTGTGGTCATAGTTCTAACCTAACCTAACCATGCCCTTCTACACTACATTACATTATACCAATTGAATATTCGATGAAATACATATTATAGCAACTGAACATTATGTACTGAAATGAGCTTTATACTTTTTGATCAATAGCGCAAATGTTGTTATCACAGATAAATATTCGATGAAAACGAATATTATGCTTTTGCTGCACCTCCCACGCCGCGGACACCACTCTGCTTCTACGCTACCAACGCATTTGTCGCTTTTTTCAATACTTTACGATTCTACAAACAAAAATTCTACTTAAAATTTGGACCCGTTTTAATTTTTATAGCTGCTAGCAATCGCTATCCGAGAATGTATTTTATATGGAAGCCAGTAGTTGCTAATAATACATTGTTTATATCCCACTGTTAATGTTAGCTGCTAAGTCAATATTTTTAATACCTAGCATATAATTTCATTTTTCCTGTTAAATATATTTGCTATCTTATAGAGGCAGCCGTTATTTCGTTTTTATAAATCTTACAATTTGTAGCTTATTATAATATAATTGTCGTATCATTACACTTCATCGAAAACACTTCACCGAAAAACACTTTCCCGAACGACATTTCGTCGAAAACACTTCGTCGAAAACACTTCGTCGAAACGACATTTCACCGAAAACACTTCATCGAAAACATTTCCCCGAAAAGACACTTCGTCGAAAAACAGTTCACCGAAATGACATTTTATCGAAAGGCACTTCTCCGAAAGACATTTCATCGAAAACACTTTGTCGAAAACACTTTATCGAAAGTGCATTTTACCGAAAGCACTTCATCGAAAATCAGTTCGCCGAAAAAGACACTTCATCGAATGACGTTTAATCGAAAACACTTCACCGAAAATATTTCTACGAATGGCTGTCCTTATAACACAAATAAGCGGAACAACTTTATCGATTATCGAATCTAACCTAACCTGATAACCCAACAACGGATCGGTCGGTAATGGATAAAAAGATTCCTTCCTCATGTTTTCGATGAAGTGTCTTTTCGGTGAACTGTTTTCGATGAAAAGTATGAGTACCTATAATTGTTGCTTAAATATTTAATCACTACCATGTTATTTTTTTTGGATCTATTACCCATAGTACGGTTAAGTTGTCCGGTCAACCGGACTTGGAACCATTTAGTTAGTCGCCTAATAAGTTGTTAGTCGCCTCATTAATAATAGGGGTTAAAGTATGAAATTGCCGTTTTATTGCAATAGGTTCTTTGAATTGACATGGAATCTTCGTGGTTTGAGGTTTTGGAATAAAACTTTTTTAACATAGTTTCTATGATGTTCTTCTTTTAAAAAATGTGAAACATTTGAATATCGACTTTCAATTGTTTTCGATATTCAACTTAGACAAGAAAGATGGATACTGCGAAAATTCGAGTAATTTTTGAATACGAGTTCCGACGCAGAAGTAACGCGGCGAACGCGGCAGAAACAGCCCGCAATATCAATGTTGCGTTTGGAGAGGGGTCTACTAATGAACGCACCGTGCGATTTTGGTTTAAACGCTTTCGTGAAGGAAACTTCGACTTGAAGAACGAGCCACGAGGAAGACCGCCCACACAGGTGAATAACAATGAATTAAGAGAGATGGTGGAAGCCGATCCTAGTCAAACTACCCAGGAATTAGCGGCATGGTTTAACGTTACCTTACCCACAATATTGACTCATTTGCATCAAATCAATAAAATAAAAAAATACGAAAAATGGGTGCCTCACGATTTGACCGATCTGCAAAAACTTGTGTTGCCTTGTTGAATCGGTACAGAAATGAAGGAATATTGGATCGAATTGTGAGTATTGTGACATGTGATGAAAAGTGGATTTTTTATGATAACCGTAAAAGAAAAATGCAATGGCTGACCCCAGGTCAAACGCCACAACAGTGTCCTAAAGCGAAACTTACCAATAAAAAGGTAATGGTAACTGTTTGGTGATCTCAGCATGGTGTTATTTACTATAGTTTTCTCCGATCTGGTCAAGCAATAACGGCAGATGTCTATTGTGCCGAACTCCGTACAATGTTGGTAAAACTAGCAGTAAAACAGCCCCGACTCATGAATCGATCTTCACCATTATTGCTCCATGACAACGCGAGACCTCATACAGCACGAGAAACCATTTTAACCCTACAGGAACTGCGCTTAGAAACCATTCGTCATCCTCCGTATTCGCCAGACCTTGCTCCAACGGACTACCATTTTTTTCGTGATTTAGACAATTATCATCTACGTGACAAGAAGTTTTCTTCCCAGGAGGCAGTACAAAATACTTTCACGGAGTTTGTGCAGTCTAGATCCTTAGAGTTCTATCGCAATGGCATAAATGACCTTCCTATTAGATGGCAGCAATGTATAGATAATAATGGTAACTATTTTGAATAATAAGTTTGTTAAAAATTAAAAAAATAAACAATTTAGATTTTCGGTACTAATCGGCCATTTCATACTTTAACCCCAAGAGGCACATCGTTGAATCGCCAACTTGAGGGCCACTGCCAATACCCTTGTGGCCGGTGTAATATAATTTGCCAAATATGTATATAAGGCATACATAATGTTAGGTCATGACAGTCAGTGGCCAGCCGTCTTAAGGGTACGTTTCTCATTAATAACTTATGTAATTTATCTGATCTGATGATGTGATGTGTAATTTATGTGTTGTATACTAGCAGAGGTCTACATCCAGCTGTGCTGGACTGCCATAGATCGATTTGATTGTTTGTAATGATGGTATTCATAAACTAACTGTGGCGTGATTTAGAAGATAATGTATATGTATGTACTATCCTGCTGAACAATTTGTAAACATTGTTTATGACCCGTGTTGCTATGAATTATAATGGCGTGATAATGAAATGAGTTTATATAATACTAGCTGTTACCCGCGACTTCGTCCGCGTGGAAATTATGTTATAAGCAAAGTTTGAACCGTATTCTATTTGAGCCTCTAGGATAAGTCGTAACCAAAATGTGGGAACAAATTTAGGACATCCTCCAACTTCCCCGGGGAGTTATGCGCTAGATGGATTTTTTTAACGTGAGGAAAATCCCACATGAATGTACTATGACTCCCACTGACTAAAAACCACACGTATCCTACCTAACAGCCTACGATTGGGAGCCCCGGGTAAGCCCTCTAAAGGATACCCTAGGACTGCGCTAGATGGATAGGAAAGACCTCATGGTTTTAGTGGGTCCAAGGCCGGTATGACGTACGTGTTTATTAATTAGCCCCTTTAATAATTATAAGAGTAAGTAGTATGGTGAAGCGCGAATACGAAACGTTTGTTAGATTAGGGCCACAGACTGAAAACTTTACGCATAATCGGAAGAGTTGAGACGATAACACTAACGCTAACGGTAGCCAGTAAATGGCAGTCGTTAAACCAAGTTGAAGACCTTATAGATTTAATAATTTTCAAAAGTAGGCCGTACTAACGCCAGCCATTTCAACACGGCAATGCGGCTCACCACCTATTACGTTACGTGGGACAAATTAAAAAAAGATAAACATATTATATGCCTCGATACCCCTTTGGGGATAAAGGCGTGACCGTATGCATGTACTTATTATGTTTAAGGTGATTTAATTTATGTACCCATGTCACTGTAGCCAAAGCTCAACATTTTTCAGTAAAGTTGTTTTAAGAATGTTCATTATAAACAACGTTTGTGTGGCGTGTTGGCTTAATCATAAAAGAGCTGCTTAATGGTATTTTAAATTTTATATATTTTAAATTTTGCGCGGTTCCTTTGGGAGAAGGGATGAAAGACAAAACGGTTTTTTAGTTGTTGCTTCTCAATGCGTTTTCGGATTCCAAAATTTTTTTTTAGTGTTAAAAAGGGAATACTGTAAGGAATGTTTCACACAAGTTTCCATGTTAAAGGTTTTCTAGTTCAGGAATTAGAGACATCCCAACTTTCGTAAAACCTAGAATTCAAGGATCCCTTTGAATGTGAGGGTAAATCTAAACTGGCGTGTTGGCTTAAGGCCATACCCAGGGCTAACGACCTTGAGCATATGGGCGATATGACTCGCCAACATAGAGTAGCGCAACTACAGAGACATCAGAGTAAAAGCACTACGGAAGAAGAAGACAAATAGTAGCGGAAATGCGTTCCTCGCTTCACCAAATAAACAAGAAGCTGTGAGACGGTCTCACTCGACTGCCCCTCTCTAAAACGTTTATTGTGAGAGTTCAATCCGATTGACGTTGTCATTTTTGTTTTATTTCAGACTTTGAACAGATGATCCACGTGACCTAATGACGTAGTTTAATGCAACAGAGTCACAGACTACAGACAAAGTCTCGCCATAAGCCCCTCTGCACTCTATTTTATAGAGAGGCGAAAATAAATTAAAAAACAAAGGAACGTTTGTATTTCAATTTTCCTTTGTTTTTAAGTGTAGTAAAAATACACTGCAAAAATGTGATTGATTATTACGTAAAAATTAAATGTGACGAATTCACAAAGACGAATGTTCATATATTCATTGTTTTACTTAAATTATTACAAATCGAGACAAGAGGGGCCTTCCACTCGCTTACAATTTTTGTTACTTTTGAAACAAAATTTCATTTCATTTTATTATAACAAACAAAAATAGTCGTAAACGCAGTTGCGAGGGTCAGCTAGTTATGTATAAATAAGAAGCGCTCGTGGCACCGCGGACTCAGTGTTCTGTAAACGATCACTGTAGTAAGCTCATTCACTATGGCCAGTCCTTGGATGGGTGACCATCCATGTGACCACTTTGTGACAGTTATTTGTTCGTGTTGTTTCCGTGTTTCGGAAGGCACGTTAAGCAACAACGCAGTCATTAAGCCAAGTAGAAGGCCTTTTTGGCGGCTTGAATAATTTCAACAGCAGGCAGTCACAACCTGCGCCTGTCTATCTCAACACGGCAATACAGCTCACCACCTATTACGTGGGACAAATTCTAAAAAGTGAAATGTGAAGTGAAATGTGGGGACATAATAATATGCCTCTGCCTACCCCTTCGGGGTTATCCCCGAAGGGGTAGGCAGATACATACATAAATACATACATAAATATGTAAATTATGTATGTATGGTCACGCCTATAAAGGCGTGACCATATTTATGTATGTATGTAACTAGCTGACCCTCACAACTTCGTTTACGACGCTTAAGGTGTATGAAAGGGGAGGTATTTCTTCATCAGACTCAGCAAGTGGTGAGTAAAACTGCCCTGTTTGCATTATCATAAAAGAACGTACACGTCGAGGGCGCGCCTTCGGCGCGGACGAAATGTTTAACTCTGGGCTTAATCATTAAGCTCTTCTCTTATATGATAAAGCCAACACGCCGGGATAGATTTACACTCACATTCAAAGGAACTCTTGAATTCTAGGTTTTGAGAAGTTGAGATGTCTCTAACTCCTGAACTTCCTCGGATCAATTTTCATTCAAATAAGTAGTTTCGGCGTGATACGTATTCGGAATACAGACGGACATGAAAATTTTAAATTTCATTTTGGCTTAAGTAGGTATCGATTAGAGAACGCGTTCTTCTTTTTTAAATAGCTTCCATGTTCAGACTCTCGACCCTCAACAGTTTTATTATTATGTATAGATATAGACTTGCAAGAAACTCGGCGGGCTATTCTTTTTAGTGCTCTGCTTACTGTAATATAGACTTAAAAAATCATAACAAATTGTTTGAGAATCCAACAGAGCCAGCAGATCATTTCCAGACTTACTTGTCAAGCAAATAATTGAAAAAAATTTTTGGTCCCGAGCAGGATTCGAACCTGCGTCTTCTGGTTTGCCGGACCAGACGGCCTCACCATTGGACCAACGAGACACTGCTCTCGACCTTCAATTCTTTCACTTTATTACCTTAACCAAGTTGCCGGTAGATGGTGCCTACGTCACCCCAAGACGTAATAAGCTGAAAAAATTGACGGTTAAAATAAATATAAATAAATATATTCACGGACATTTCGCACAACGCTATCTAATCCCAAAGTAAGCTAGGAATGACCTGCTTGTGTTATGGGTATAAGACCACGGATAATAATATGTACTTATATACTTTTAATACATACATATTATACATAGAAACACCCAGACTCTTGAGACAAACATTTATGGGTCACACAAATATTTGTCTCCGGTGGGAATCGAACCCACGACCTCCAGCGCCGCAGGCGGTATCACTTCCAACTGCGCCACAGAGGCAGTCAAGTTGAGAGCAGTGTTTCAAGAAAAGCAGTGTGTTAATAATAACTGTAATATAAGTATTTTCATCAGTTGTCTTTATCCCTTAGCACAAAGCTATAATAGCTTAAGTTGTGTGGGAATGTCCACGAATATTTCTTCATTTATTTATTTTGAAATGATTAAGTACCGCTTACAATATTAGTATGACTACCTTTCGAAGTAATTTAATAAAACAATACATAAAATAAGTTCAAATGCATTATATTCTCATGTAATGCAGTATGCATTGTGTAACTCGGGCTCTGTCTGTTACACGCATTACTCTGTACATGAATGAAAATATAACATTTTACGAGAATATTTTGCAGACCAGAGCGACACACGTCCGTCTAGCAACACGACTCCCCCCGCACTAGATTTTCGGGCGAGCGCGGGGAAGCAAGCAATGTAATGTATTCATTGAATACATTATTAGGTATAATTGTTAAAACTTATACTAAATCAAAATTGAAGAAAACCATTTTAGAGGTCTATGTTTTCTTTAGTCTCTGATATAAATTTTATTATCATTCATTAATAAATAGATGTCATAAAACGTCTTCTTCTAAAAAAATATGGGCTATTTCAATGATGTTTTACTAATTATTTATAATAAATACACAATTTCTGATAAAACCATCTTTTGACACACATCTTTTAGATTTAAAATCTACTTTTGGCTGTCATTTTTCGTATACTAATACCGAGAAGAACGTCTTTATTTGCACCTCTTTTTCGCAAACTTTGTCAACCACTCCCCTTAATGATAAAAGAGCTTAATGATTAAGGTTTTAATCATTAAGCTCTTTTATCATTAAGCCAACACGCCAGTTTAGATTAATAAAAGAGCTTAATGATTACCTCTAGATTGCTATTCAAATAAAAGATTAATTAAATATTATTCAGTAATTTCTGTATTTTGCAAAAATATACAAACAGACTTTCATTGTTCTCTGCCGAGCTACTAAAAAATTTAGCGTAATAATAATTGTTGTCTGAGTGTAAAACCTATCTCCTACTAATATTCCTGCTACGTTTTAGTTAAATCAATCCAACGGTTTAAACATTTCATTGCTCTCTGCTTAGCCCCTAGGATATGTGGCGTGATAATATATAGCCTATTTTAAAACCACACCCCTAAGTAATATTTGTGCAAAATTTGAACCAAATCTGTTCAGTACTTTTCGAGATCAGCATCAAACAAAGAAAAGCAAACAGACAAACAGACAAAAAAAAATCTAACTATATTTTCAGCTTCGGTATCTTATGTAGAACACCCAGCGAGTATTTTTTTGTTAATATTTCCAATGTACAGTTTTGGCTTTTCTATCATTTTATTATATGTATAGATAAAGGACGTGATTTTGAAAAGAGTGGCTGTGTGTTTTCTTGCCAGGTTCTTTCTCACAAGCTCTACCTATTGCTAATCTGGCGGTAAATGTAGAATCGGAAACCTTGATGAGAATAAAGATAATATTTTTATCTCATTTTCATTTCGTTTCATTTCATAACATGTTAACTAAAACCCTCCTTACAGAATATGCCTCTGGCCATCCTTCCGGGGATAAAAGGCGTGACCGAATGTATTGATATACCTACCCTCTACGAGACGAATCTAACACATGCATGAAAAAAAAAATGAAAGTTGAAGAAGCAAGTGAGGTGTGTATGGACCGTGCCGTGTGGCGCTCGGTTCTTTCTGCCTACACTGCAAGGGATTTGGCGTGAAGATGGTAATGGTAATGGTAATGGTAACTCTTAATACATTTGAAAAAAAGATAATCCGTAGCTTACCTCAGGCTGCCCAATCGAGTTGGATTCGACGGTTGATCTCTTTTTGAAATTAGACTTGCCCAACTGTATGATTATGGCCCTGATAAATATATTCATGGACAATTACGAGTATTGACAGCACGAATCTTCTAAATATTTTTTTTTCTCATTTTCATGTTTATTTTCCGCCTTATTCACATCTTTCACTGCTGCTTTGAACTGTTTAAGGGAAATAACATCTTTTTGTCTAACTAAGGAGTCCTCTAGATGTATGTAACTGCAGTTGGTGCAGTTAGAGGTATCGGAAGATCTGGTTCTGTGTTTGGACTGTCATTGTGGCAATTTTGTATAGACATTTCAATTCTTCAATGCACAAATAGTCGATGGGGTTGTAGAGATAGCACAATCATCCAGGCCTGATGCACGGGTAAAATATTTATTACACAATTTAGAAATATAACTATTGACACTAATAATAAACTTAATTATTTATTTAGAATACAAAAAACCCGACTGCCAAGTAAACATACAACTGAAAAGCAAAAAACAAGCTCTTCATTTCTTTTGTGATTTTCTTTAGCTACTAACTGTTCTACTTTGAAAAAGCTATGGGAACATGTCTTTTTGTTCTGATGTCCATTATTAAGAAGGTTTAGTGGGGTTAAGTTCGTTTTGATAGGTATTAAGTTAGGCGAAATTATAAAGTTAGGTTAGGTAAGGTTTTTGAGTAAATCGTTTGTTTTTGTGATTTTGCGAGTTTCATTAGTAAAAGTACAACACTGTATAATCGTCGATTATGCGCGTTAAAGTTACCTATCGTTTTTTATTTTTTGCATTTTTTTTGTTCCGATGTCCATTGTTAAGTAGGTTTAGTGGGGTTAGGTTCGTTTAGATATGTATTAAGTTAGGCGAAATTGTAAAGTTGGGTTAGGTTAGGTTTATGAGAAAATTGTTTTTTATTGTGATTTTGCGAGTTTCATTAGTAAAAGTACAACACTGTTTATTCGTCGGTTATGCGAGCTAAAGTTATCAATCGTTTTTTATTTTTTGTATTTTTTTTGTTCCGATGTCCATTGTTAAGGAGGTTTAGTGGGGTTAGGTTCGTTTTGATAGGTATTAAGTTAGGCGAAATTATAAAGTTAGGTTAGGTACGGTTTTTGAGAAAATCGTTTTTTTGTGATTTTTCGAGTTTCATTAGTAAAAGTACAACACCGTTTATTCGTCGGTTATGCGCGCTAAAGTTATCTATTGTTCTTTATTTTTTGTATTTCGTTTGCTCCGATGTCCATTGTTAAGGAGGTTTAGTGGGGTTAGGTTCGTTTTGATAGGTATTAAGTTAGGCGAAATTATAAAGTTAGGTTAGGTAAGGTTTTTGAGAAAATCGTTTTTTTGTGATTTTTTGTATTTCATTAGTAAAAGTACAACACCGTTTATTCGTCGGTTATGCGCGCTAAAGTTATGTATTGTTTTTTATTTTTTGTATTTCGTTTGCTCCGATGTCCATTGTTAAGGAGGTTTAGTGGGGTTAGGTTCGTTTTGGTAGGTATTAAGTTAGGCGAAATTATAAAGTTAGGTTAGGTAAGGTTTTTAAGAAAATCGTTTGTTTTTGTGATTTTGCGAGTTTCATTAGTAAAAGTACAACACTGTTTATTCGTCGATTATGCGCGTTAAAGTTACCTATCGTTTTTGATTTTTTGCATTTTTTTTTGTTCCGATGTCCATAATTAAGGAGGTTTAGTGGGGTTAGGTTTGTTTTGATAGGTATTAAGTTAGGCGAAATTATAAAGTTAGGTTAGGTAAGGTTTTTGAGAAAATCGTTTGTTTTCGTGATTTTGCGAGTTTCATTAGTAAAAGGACAACACTGTTTATTCGTCGATTATGCGCGTTAAAGTTACCTATCGTTTTTTATTTTTTGCATTTTTTTTTGTTCCGATGTCCATTGTTAAGGAGGTTTAGTGGGGTTAGGTTCGTTTTGATAGGTATTAAGTTAGGCGAAATTATAAAGTTAGGTTAGGTAAGGTTTTTGAGAAAATCGTTTGTTTTTGTGATTTTGCGAGTTTCATTAGTAAAAGTACAACACTGTTTATTCGTCGATTATGCGCGTTAAAGTTACCTATCGTTTTTGATTTTTTGCATTTTTTTTTGTTCCGATGTCCATTGTTAAGGAGGTTTAGTGGGGTTAGGTTCGTTTTGATAGGTATTAAGTTAGGCGAAATTATAAAGTTAGGTTAGGTAAGGTTTTTGAGAACATCGTTTTTCTGTGATTTTTTGAGTTTCATTAGTAAAAGTACAACACCGTTTATTCGTCGATTATGCGCGTTAAAGTTACCTATCGTTTTTGATTTTTTGCATTTCTTTTTGTTCCGATGTTCATAATTAAGGAGGTTTAGTGGGGTTAGGTTTGTTTTGATAGGTATTAAGTTAGGCGAAATTATAAAGTTAGGTTAGGTAAGGTTTTTGAGAAAATCGTTTGTTTTCGTGATTTTGCGAGTTTCATTAGTAAAAGTACAACACTGTTTATTCGTCGATTATGCGCGTTAAAGTTACCTATCGTTTTTGATTTTCTGCATTTCTTTTTGTTCCGATGTTCATAATTAAGGAGGTTTAGTGGGGTTAGGTTCGTTTTGATAGATATTAAGTTAGGCGAAATTATAAAGTTAGGTTAGGTAAGGTTTTTGAGAACATCGTTTTTCTGTGATTTTTTGAGTTTCATTAGTAAAAGTACAACACCGTTTATTCGTCGGTTATGCGCGCTAAAGTTATCTATTGTTTTTTATTTTTTGTATTTCGTTTGCTCCGATGTCCATTGTTAAGGAGGTTTAGTGGGGTTAGGTTCGTTTTGGTAGGTATTAAGTTAGGCGAAATTATAAAGTTAGGTTAGGTAAGGTTTTTGAGAAAATCGTTTGTTTTTGTGATTTTGCGAGTTTCATTAGTAAAAGTACAACACTGTTTATTCGTCGATTATGCGCGTTAAAGTTACCTATCGTTTTTGATTTTTTGCATTTTTTTTTGTTCCGATGTCCATAATTAAGGAGGTTTAGTGGGGTTAGGTTTGTTTTGATAGGTATTAAGTTAGGCGAAATTATAAAGTTAGGTTAGGTAAGGTTTTTGAGAAAATCGTTTGTTTTCGTGATTTTGCGAGTTTCATTAGTAAAAGTACAACACTGTTTATTCGTCGATTATGCGCGTTAAAGTTACCTATCGTTTTTGATTTTTTGCATTTCTTTTTGTTCCGATGTTCATAATTAAGGAGGTTTAGTGGGGTTAGGTTTGTTTTGATAGGTATTAAGTTAGGCGAAATTATAAAGTTAGGTTAGGTAAGGTTTTTGAGAAAATCGTTTGTTTTCGTGATTTTGCGAGTTTCATTAGTAAAAGTACAACACTGTTTATTCGTCGATTATGCGCGTTAAAGTTACCTATCATTTTTTATTTTTTGCATTTTTTTTTGTTCCGATGTAAATAATTAAGGAGGTTTAGTGGGGTTAGGTTCGTTTTGATAGGTATTAAGTTAGGCGAAATTATAAAGTTAGGTTAGGTAAGGTTTTTGAGAAAATCGTTTGTTTTCGTGATTTTGCGAGTTTCATTAGTAAAAGTACAACACTGTTTATTCGTCGATTATGCGCGTTAAAGTTACCTATCGTTTTTGATTTTTTGCATTTCTTTTTGTTCCGATGTTCATAATTAAGGAGGTTTAGTGGGGTTAGGTTTGTTTTGATAGGTATTAAGTTAGGCGAAATTATAAAGTTAGGTTAGGTAAGGTTTTTGAGAAAATCGTTTGTTTTCGTGATTTTGCGAGTTTCATTAGTAAAAGTACAACACTGTTTATTCGTCGATTATGCGCGTTAAAGTTACCTATCGTTTTTTATTTTTTGCATTTTTTTTTGTTCCGATGTCCACAATTAAGGAGGTTTAGTGGGGTTAGGTTCGTTTTGATAGGTATTAAGTTAGGCGAAATTATAAAGTTAGGTTAGGTAAGGTTTTTGAGAAAATCGTTTGTTTTCGTGATTTTGCGAGTTTCATTAGTAAAAGGACAACACTGTTTATTCGTCGATTATGCGCGTTAAAGTTACCTATCGTTTTTTATTTTTTGCATTTTTTTTTGTTCCGATGTCCATTGTTAAGGAGGTTTAGTGGGGTTAGGTTCGTTTTGATAGGTATTAAGTTAGGCGAAATTATAAAGTTAGGTTAGGTAAGGTTTTTGAGAAAATCGTTTGTTTTTGTGATTTTGCGAGTTTCATTAGTAAAAGTACTACACTGTTTATTCGTCGATTATGCGCGTTAAAGTTACCTATCGTTTTTGATTTTTTGCATTTCTTTTTGTTCCGATGTTCATAATTAAGGAGGTTTAGTGGGGTTAGGTTTGTTTTGATAGGTATTAAGTTAGGCGAAATTATAAAGTTAGGTTAGGTAAGGTTTTTGAGAAAATCGTATGTTTTCGTGATTTTGCGAGTTTCATTAGTAAAAGTACAACACTGTTTATTCGTCGATTATGCGCGTTAAAGTTACCTATCGTTTTTGATTTTTTGCATTTCTTTTTGTTCCGATGTTCATAATTAAGGAGGTTTAGTGGGGTTAGGTTCGTTTTGATAGGTATTAAGTTAGGCGAAATTATAAAGTTAGGTTAGGTAAGGTTTTTGAGAACATCGTTTTTCTGTGATTTTTTGAGTTTCATTAGTAAAAGTACAACACCGTTTATTCGTCGGTTATGCGCGCTAAAGTTATCTATTGTTTTTTATTTTTTGTATTTCGTTTGCTCCGATGTCCATTGTTAAGGAGGTTTAGTGGGGTTAGGTTCGTTTTGGTAGGTATTAAGTTAGGCGAAATTATAAAGTTAGGTTAGGTAAGGTTTTTGAGAAAATCGTTTGTTTTCGTGATTTTGCGAGTTTCATTAGTAAAAGTACAACACTGTTTATTCGTCGATTATGCGCGTTAAAGTTACCTATCGTTTTTGATTTTTTGCATTTTTTTTTGTTCCGATGTCCATAATTAAGGAGGTTTAGTGGGGTTAGGTTTGTTTTGATAGGTATTAAGTTAGGCGAAATTATAAAGTTAGGTTAGGTAAGGTTTTTGAGAAAATCGTTTGTTTTCGTGATTTTGCGAGTTTCATTAGTAAAAGGACAACACTGTTTATTCGTCGATTATGCGCGTTAAAGTTACCTATCGTTTTTTATTTTTTGCATTTTTTTTTGTTCCGATGTCCATTGTTAAGGAGGTTTAGTGGGGTTAGGTTCGTTTTGATAGGTATTAAGTTAGGCGAAATTATAAAGTTAGGTTAGGTAAGGTTTTTGAGAAAATCGTTTGTTTTTGTGATTTTGCGAGTTTCATTAGTAAAAGTACAACACTGTTTATTCGTCGATTATGCGCGTTAAAGTTACCTATCGTTTTTGATTTTTTGCATTTTTTTTTGTTCCGATGTCCATTGTTAAGGAGGTTTAGTGGGGTTAGGTTCGTTTTGATAGGTATTAAGTTAGGCGAAATTATAAAGTTAGGTTAGGTAAGGTTTTTGAGAACATCGTTTTTCTGTGATTTTTTGAGTTTCATTAGTAAAAGTACAACACCGTTTATTCGTCGATTATGCGCGTTAAAGTTACCTATCGTTTTTGATTTTTTGCATTTCTTTTTGTTCCGATGTTCATAATTAAGGAGGTTTAGTGGGGTTAGGTTTGTTTTGATAGGTATTAAGTTAGGCGAAATTATAAAGTTAGGTTAGGTAAGGTTTTTGAGAAAATCGTTTGTTTTCGTGATTTTGCGAGTTTCATTAGTAAAAGTACAACACTGTTTATTCGTCGATTATGCGCGTTAAAGTTACCTATCGTTTTTGATTTTTTGCATTTCTTTTTGTTCCGATGTTCATAATTAAGGAGGTTTAGTGGGGTTAGGTTTGTTTTGATAGGTATTAAGTTAGGCGAAATTATAAAGTTAGGTTAGGTAAGGTTTTTGAGAAAATCGTTTGTTTTCGTGATTTTGCGAGTTTCATTAGTAAAAGTACAACACTGTTTATTCGTCGATTATGCGCGTTAAAGTTACCTATCATTTTTTATTTTTTGCATTTTTTTTTGTTCCGATGTAAATAATTAAGGAGGTTTAGTGGGGTTAGGTTCGTTTTGATAGGTATTAAGTTAGGCGAAATTATAAAGTTAGGTTAGGTAAGGTTTTTGAGAAAATCGTTTGTTTTCGTGATTTTGCGAGTTTCATTAGTAAAAGTACAACACTGTTTATTCGTCGATTATGCGCGTTAAAGTTACCTATCGTTTTTGATTTTTTGCATTTTTTTTTGTTCCGATGTCCATTGTTAAGAAGGTTTAGTGGGGTTAGGTTCGTTTTGATAGGTATTAAGTTAGGCGAAATTATAAAGTTAGGTTAGGTAAGGTTTTTGAGAACATCGTTTTTCTGTGATTTTTTGAGTTTCATTAGTAAAAGTACAACACCGTTTATTCGTCGATTATGCGCGTTAAAGTTACCTATCGTTTTTGATTTTTTGCATTTCTTTTTGTTCCGATGTTCATAATTAAGAAGGTTTAGTGGGGTTAGGTTTGTTTTGATAGGTATTAAGTTAGGCGAAATTATAAAGTTAGGTTAGGTAAGGTTTTTGAGAAAATCGTTTGTTTTCGTGATTTTGCGAGTTTCATTAGTAAAAGTACAACACTGTTTATTCGTCGATTATGCGCGTTAAAGTTACCTATCGTTTTTGATTTTTTGCGTTTTTTTTTGTTCCGATGTCCATAATTAAGGAGGTTTAGTGGGGTTAGGTTTGTTTTGATAGGTATTAAGTTAGGCGAAATTATAAAGTTAGGTTAGGTAAGGTTTTTGAGAAAATCGTTTGTTTTCGTGATTTTGCGAGTTTCATTAGTAAAAGTACAACACTGTTTATTCGTCGATTATGCGCGTTAAAGTTACCTATCATTTTTTATTTTTTGCATTTTTTTTTGTTCCGATGTAAATAATTAAGGAGGTTTAGTGGGGTTAGGTTCGTTTTGATAGGTATTAAGTTAGGCGAAATTATAAAGTTAGGTTAGGTAAGGTTTTTGAGAAAATCGTTTGTTTTCGTGATTTTGCGAGTTTCATTAGTAAAAGTACAACACTGTTTATTCGTCGATTATGCGCGTTAAAGTTACCTATCGTTTTTGATTTTTTGCATTTTTTTTTGTTCCGATGTCCATTGTTAAGAAGGTTTAGTGGGGTTAGGTTCGTTTTGATAGGTATTAAGTTAGGCGAAATTATAAAGTTAGGTTAGGTAAGGTTTTTGAGAACATCGTTTTTCTGTGATTTTTTGAGTTTCATTAGTAAAAGTACAACACCGTTTATTCGTCGATTATGCGCGTTAAAGTTACCTATCGTTTTTGATTTTTTGCATTTCTTTTTGTTCCGATGTTCATAATTAAGGAGGTTTAGTGGGGTTAGGTTTGTTTTGATAGGTATTAAGTTAGGCGAAATTATAAAGTTAGGTTAGGTAAGGTTTTTGAGAAAATCGTTTGTTTTCGTGATTTTGCGAGTTTCATTAGTAAAAGTACAACACTGTTTATTCGTCGATTATGCGCGTTAAAGTTACCTATCGTTTTTGATTTTTTGCGTTTTTTTTTGTTCCGATGTCCATAATTAAGGAGGTTTAGTGGGGTTAGGTTTGTTTTCATAGGTATTAAGTTAGGCGAAATTATAAAGTTAGGTTAGGTAAGGTTTTTGAGAAAATCGTTTGTTTTCGTGATTTTGCGAGTTTCATTAGTAAAAGTACAACACTGTTTATTCGTCGATTATGCGCGTTAAAGTTACCTATCGTTTTTGATTTTTTTGCATTTCTTTTTGTTCCGATGTTCATAATTAAGGAGGTTTAGTGGGGTTAGGTTTGTTTTGATAGGTATTAAGTTAGGCGAAATTATAAAGTTAGGTTAGGTAAGGTTTTTGAGAAAATCGTTTGTTTTCGTGATTTTGCGAGTTTCATTAGTAAAAGTACAACACTGTTTATTCGTCGATTATGCGCGTTAAAGTTACCTATCGTTTTTTATTTTTTGCATTTTTTTTTGTTCCGATGTCCACAATTAAGGAGGTTTAGTGGGGTTAGGTTCGTTTTGATAGGTATTAAGTTAGGCGAAATTATAAAGTTAGGTTAGGTAAGGTTTTTGAGAAAATCGTTTGTTTTCGTGATTTTGCGAGTTTCATTAGTAAAAGGACAACACTGTTTATTCGTCGATTATGCGCGTTAAAGTTACCTATCGTTTTTGATTTTTTGCATTTTTTTTTGTTCCGATGTCCATTGTTAAGGAGGTTTAGTGGGGTTAGGTTCGTTTTGATAGGTATTAAGTTAGGCGAAATTATAAAGTTAGGTTAGGTAAGGTTTTTGAGAACATCGTTTTTCTGTGATTTTTTGAGTTTCATTAGTAAAAGTACAACACCGTTTATTCGTCGATTATGCGCGTTAAAGTTACCTATCGTTTTTGATTTTTTGCATTTTTTTTTGTTCCGATGTCCATTGTTAAGGAGGTTTAGTGGGGTTAGGTTCGTTTTGATAGGTATTAAGTTAGGCGAAATTATAAAGTTAGGTTAGGTAAGGTTTTTGAGAACATCGTTTTTCTGTGATTTTTTGAGTTTCATTAGTAAAAGTACAACACCGTTTATTCGTCGATTATGCGCGTTAAAGTTACCTATCGTTTTTGATTTTTTGCATTTCTTTTTGTTCCGATGTTCATAATTAAGGAGGTTTAGTGGGGTTAGGTTTGTTTTGATAGGTATTAAGTTAGGCGAAATTATAAAGTTAGGTTAGGTAAGGTTTTTGAGAAAATCGTTTGTTTTCGTGATTTTGCGAGTTTCATTAGTAAAAGTACAACACTGTTTATTCGTCGATTATGCGCGTTAAAGTTACCTATCGTTTTTGATTTTTTGCATTTCTTTTTGTTCCGATGTTCATAATTAAGGAGGTTTAGTGGGGTTAGGTTCGTTTTGATAGGTATTAAGTTAGGCGAAATTATAAAGTTAGGTTAGGTAAGGTTTTTGAGAACATCGTTTTTCTGTGATTTTTTGAGTTTCATTAGTAAAAGTACAACACCGTTTATTCGTCGGTTATGCGCGCTAAAGTTATCTATTGTTTTTTATTTTTTGTATTTCGTTTGCTCCGATGTCCATTGTTAAGGAGGTTTAGTGGGGTTAGGTTCGTTTTGGTAGGTATTAAGTTAGGCGAAATTATAAAGTTAGGTTAGGTAAGGTTTTTGAGAAAATCGTTTGTTTTCGTGATTTTGCGAGTTTCATTAGTAAAAGTACAACACTGTTTATTCGTCGATTATGCGCGTTAAAGTTACCTATCGTTTTTGATTTTTTGCATTTTTTTTTGTTCCGATGTCCATAATTAAGGAGGTTTAGTGGGGTTAGGTTTGTTTTGATAGGTATTAAGTTAGGCGAAATTATAAAGTTAGGTTAGGTAAGGTTTTTGAGAAAATCGTTTGTTTTCGTGATTTTGCGAGTTTCATTAGTAAAAGGACAACACTGTTTATTCGTCGATTATGCGCGTTAAAGTTACCTATCGTTTTTTATTTTTTGCATTTTTTTTTGTTCCGATGTCCATTGTTAAGGAGGTTTAGTGGGGTTAGGTTCGTTTTGATAGGTATTAAGTTAGGCGAAATTATAAAGTTAGGTTAGGTAAGGTTTTTGAGAAAATCGTTTGTTTTTGTGATTTTGCGAGTTTCATTAGTAAAAGTACAACACTGTTTATTCGTCGATTATGCGCGTTAAAGTTACCTATCGTTTTTGATTTTTTGCATTTTTTTTTGTTCCGATGTCCATTGTTAAGGAGGTTTAGTGGGGTTAGGTTCGTTTTGATAGGTATTAAGTTAGGCGAAATTATAAAGTTAGGTTAGGTAAGGTTTTTGAGAAAATCGTTTGTTTTCGTGATTTTGCGAGTTTCATTAGTAAAAGTACAACACTGTTTATTCGTCGATTATGCGCGTTAAAGTTACCTATCGTTTTTGATTTTTTGCATTTTTTTTTGTTCCGATGTCCATTGTTAAGAAGGTTTAGTGGGGTTAGGTTCGTTTTGATAGGTATTAAGTTAGGCGAAATTATAAAGTTAGGTTAGGTAAGGTTTTTGAGAACATCGTTTTTCTGTGATTTTTTGAGTTTCATTAGTAAAAGTACAACACCGTTTATTCGTCGATTATGCGCGTTAAAGTTACCTATCGTTTTTGATTTTTTGCATTTCTTTTTGTTCCGATGTTCATAATTAAGGAGGTTTAGTGGGGTTAGGTTTGTTTTGATAGGTATTAAGTTAGGCGAAATTATAAAGTTAGGTTAGGTAAGGTTTTTGAGAAAATCGTTTGTTTTCGTGATTTTGCGAGTTTCATTAGTAAAAGTACAACACTGTTTATTCGTCGATTATGCGCGTTAAAGTTACCTATCGTTTTTGATTTTTTGCGTTTTTTTTTGTTCCGATGTCCATAATTAAGGAGGTTTAGTGGGGTTAGGTTTGTTTTGATAGGTATTAAGTTAGGCGAAATTATAAAGTTAGGTTAGGTAAGGTTTTTGAGAAAATCGTTTGTTTTCGTGATTTTGCGAGTTTCATTAGTAAAAGTACAACACTGTTTATTCGTCGATTATGCGCGTTAAAGTTACCTATCGTTTTTGATTTTTTTGCATTTCTTTTTGTTCCGATGTTCATAATTAAGGAGGTTTAGTGGGGTTAGGTTTGTTTTGATAGGTATTAAGTTAGGCGAAATTATAAAGTTAGGTTAGGTAAGGTTTTTGAGAAAATCGTTTGTTTTCGTGATTTTGCGAGTTTCATTAGTAAAAGTACAACACTGTTTATTCGTCGATTATGCGCGTTAAAGTTACCTATCGTTTTTTATTTTTTGCATTTTTTTTTGTTCCGATGTCCACAATTAAGGAGGTTTAGTGGGGTTAGGTTCGTTTTGATAGGTATTAAGTTAGGCGAAATTATAAAGTTAGGTTAGGTAAGGTTTTTGAGAAAATCGTTTGTTTTCGTGATTTTGCGAGTTTCATTAGTAAAAGGACAACACTGTTTATTCGTCGATTATGCGCGTTAAAGTTACCTATCGTTTTTGATTTTTTGCATTTTTTTTTGTTCCGATGTCCATTGTTAAGGAGGTTTAGTGGGGTTAGGTTCGTTTTGATAGGTATTAAGTTAGGCGAAATTATAAAGTTAGGTTAGGTAAGGTTTTTGAGAACATCGTTTTTCTGTGATTTTTTGAGTTTCATTAGTAAAAGTACAACACCGTTTATTCGTCGATTATGCGCGTTAAAGTTACCTATCGTTTTTGATTTTTTGCATTTTTTTTTGTTCCGATGTCCATTGTTAAGGAGGTTTAGTGGGGTTAGGTTCGTTTTGATAGGTATTAAGTTAGGCGAAATTATAAAGTTAGGTTAGGTAAGGTTTTTGAGAACATCGTTTTTCTGTGATTTTTTGAGTTTCATTAGTAAAAGTACAACACCGTTTATTCGTCGATTATGCGCGTTAAAGTTACCTATCGTTTTTGATTTTTTGCATTTCTTTTTGTTCCGATGTTCATAATTAAGGAGGTTTAGTGGGGTTAGGTTTGTTTTGATAGGTATTAAGTTAGGCGAAATTATAAAGTTAGGTTAGGTAAGGTTTTTGAGAAAATCGTTTGTTTTCGTGATTTTGCGAGTTTCATTAGTAAAAGTACAACACTGTTTATTCGTCGATTATGCGCGTTAAAGTTACCTATCGTTTTTGATTTTTTGCATTTCTTTTTGTTCCGATGTTCATAATTAAGGAGGTTTAGTGGGGTTAGGTTCGTTTTGATAGGTATTAAGTTAGGCGAAATTATAAAGTTAGGTTAGGTAAGGTTTTTGAGAACATCGTTTTTCTGTGATTTTTTGAGTTTCATTAGTAAAAGTACAACACCGTTTATTCGTCGGTTATGCGCGCTAAAGTTATCTATTGTTTTTTATTTTTTGTATTTCGTTTGCTCCGATGTCCATTGTTAAGGAGGTTTAGTGGGGTTAGGTTCGTTTTGGTAGGTATTAAGTTAGGCGAAATTATAAAGTTAGGTTAGGTAAGGTTTTTGAGAAAATCGTTTGTTTTCGTGATTTTGCGAGTTTCATTAGTAAAAGTACAACACTGTTTATTCGTCGATTATGCGCGTTAAAGTTACCTATCGTTTTTGATTTTTTGCATTTTTTTTTGTTCCGATGTCCATAATTAAGGAGGTTTAGTGGGGTTAGGTTTGTTTTGATAGGTATTAAGTTAGGCGAAATTATAAAGTTAGGTTAGGTAAGGTTTTTGAGAAAATCGTTTGTTTTCGTGATTTTGCGAGTTTCATTAGTAAAAGGACAACACTGTTTATTCGTCGATTATGCGCGTTAAAGTTACCTATCGTTTTTTATTTTTTGCATTTTTTTTTGTTCCGATGTCCATTGTTAAGGAGGTTTAGTGGGGTTAGGTTCGTTTTGATAGGTATTAAGTTAGGCGAAATTATAAAGTTAGGTTAGGTAAGGTTTTTGAGAAAATCGTTTGTTTTTGTGATTTTGCGAGTTTCATTAGTAAAAGTACAACACTGTTTATTCGTCGATTATGCGCGTTAAAGTTACCTATCGTTTTTGATTTTTTGCATTTTTTTTTGTTCCGATGTCCATTGTTAAGGAGGTTTAGTGGGGTTAGGTTCGTTTTGATAGGTATTAAGTTAGGCGAAATTATAAAGTTAGGTTAGGTAAGGTTTTTGAGAACATCGTTTTTCTGTGATTTTTTGAGTTTCATTAGTAAAAGTACAACACCGTTTATTCGTCGATTATGCGCGTTAAAGTTACCTATCGTTTTTGATTTTTTGCATTTCTTTTTGTTCCGATGTTCATAATTAAGGAGGTTTAGTGGGGTTAGGTTTGTTTTGATAGGTATTAAGTTAGGCGAAATTATAAAGTTAGGTTAGGTAAGGTTTTTGAGAAAATCGTTTGTTTTCGTGATTTTGCGAGTTTCATTAGTAAAAGTACAACACTGTTTATTCGTCGATTATGCGCGTTAAAGTTACCTATCGTTTTTGATTTTTTGCATTTCTTTTTGTTCCGATGTTCATAATTAAGGAGGTTTAGTGGGGTTAGGTTTGTTTTGATAGGTATTAAGTTAGGCGAAATTATAAAGTTAGGTTAGGTAAGGTTTTTGAGAAAATCGTTTGTTTTCGTGATTTTGCGAGTTTCATTAGTAAAAGTACAACACTGTTTATTCGTCGATTATGCGCGTTAAAGTTACCTATCATTTTTTATTTTTTGCATTTTTTTTTGTTCCGATGTAAATAATTAAGGAGGTTTAGTGGGGTTAGGTTCGTTTTGATAGGTATTAAGTTAGGCGAAATTATAAAGTTAGGTTAGGTAAGGTTTTTGAGAAAATCGTTTGTTTTCGTGATTTTGCGAGTTTCATTAGTAAAAGTACAACACTGTTTATTCGTCGATTATGCGCGTTAAAGTTACCTATCGTTTTTGATTTTTTGCATTTTTTTTTGTTCCGATGTCCATTGTTAAGAAGGTTTAGTGGGGTTAGGTTCGTTTTGATAGGTATTAAGTTAGGCGAAATTATAAAGTTAGGTTAGGTAAGGTTTTTGAGAACATCGTTTTTCTGTGATTTTTTGAGTTTCATTAGTAAAAGTACAACACCGTTTATTCGTCGATTATGCGCGTTAAAGTTACCTATCGTTTTTGATTTTTTGCATTTCTTTTTGTTCCGATGTTCATAATTAAGAAGGTTTAGTGGGGTTAGGTTTGTTTTGATAGGTATTAAGTTAGGCGAAATTATAAAGTTAGGTTAGGTAAGGTTTTTGAGAAAATCGTTTGTTTTCGTGATTTTGCGAGTTTCATTAGTAAAAGTACAACACTGTTTATTCGTCGATTATGCGCGTTAAAGTTACCAATCGTTTTTGATTTTTTGCGTTTTTTTTTGTTCCGATGTCCATAATTAAGGAGGTTTAGTGGGGTTAGGTTTGTTTTGATAGGTATTAAGTTAGGCGAAATTATAAAGTTAGGTTAGGTAAGGTTTTTGAGAAAATCGTTTGTTTTCGTGATTTTGCGAGTTTCATTAGTAAAAGTACAACACTGTTTATTCGTCGATTATGCGCGTTAAAGTTACCTATCATTTTTTATTTTTTGCATTTTTTTTTGTTCCGATGTAAATAATTAAGGAGGTTTAGTGGGGTTAGGTTCGTTTTGATAGGTATTAAGTTAGGCGAAATTATAAAGTTAGGTTAGGTAAGGTTTTTGAGAAAATCGTTTGTTTTCGTGATTTTGCGAGTTTCATTAGTAAAAGTACAACACTGTTTATTCGTCGATTATGCGCGTTAAAGTTACCTATCGTTTTTGATTTTTTGCATTTTTTTTTGTTCCGATGTCCATTGTTAAGAAGGTTTAGTGGGGTTAGGTTCGTTTTGATAGGTATTAAGTTAGGCGAAATTATAAAGTTAGGTTAGGTAAGGTTTTTGAGAACATCGTTTTTCTGTGATTTTTTGAGTTTCATTAGTAAAAGTACAACACCGTTTATTCGTCGATTATGCGCGTTAAAGTTACCTATCGTTTTTGATTTTTTGCATTTCTTTTTGTTCCGATGTTCATAATTAAGGAGGTTTAGTGGGGTTAGGTTTGTTTTGATAGGTATTAAGTTAGGCGAAATTATAAAGTTAGGTTAGGTAAGGTTTTTGAGAAAATCGTTTGTTTTCGTGATTTTGCGAGTTTCATTAGTAAAAGTACAACACTGTTTATTCGTCGATTATGCGCGTTAAAGTTACCTATCGTTTTTGATTTTTTGCGTTTTTTTTTGTTCCGATGTCCATAATTAAGGAGGTTTAGTGGGGTTAGGTTTGTTTTGATAGGTATTAAGTTAGGCGAAATTATAAAGTTAGGTTAGGTAAGGTTTTTGAGAAAATCGTTTGTTTTCGTGATTTTGCGAGTTTCATTAGTAAAAGTACAACACTGTTTATTCGTCGATTATGCGCGTTAAAGTTACCTATCGTTTTTGATTTTTTTGCATTTCTTTTTGTTCCGATGTTCATAATTAAGGAGGTTTAGTGGGGTTAGGTTTGTTTTGATAGGTATTAAGTTAGGCGAAATTATAAAGTTAGGTTAGGTAAGGTTTTTGAGAAAATCGTTTGTTTTCGTGATTTTGCGAGTTTCATTAGTAAAAGTACAACACTGTTTATTCGTCGATTATGCGCGTTAAAGTTACCTATCGTTTTTTATTTTTTGCATTTTTTTTTGTTCCGATGTCCACAATTAAGGAGGTTTAGTGGGGTTAGGTTCGTTTTGATAGGTATTAAGTTAGGCGAAATTATAAAGTTAGGTTAGGTAAGGTTTTTGAGAAAATCGTTTGTTTTCGTGATTTTGCGAGTTTCATTAGTAAAAGGACAACACTGTTTATTCGTCGATTATGCGCGTTAAAGTTACCTATCGTTTTTGATTTTTTGCATTTTTTTTTGTTCCGATGTCCATTGTTAAGGAGGTTTAGTGGGGTTAGGTTCGTTTTGATAGGTATTAAGTTAGGCGAAATTATAAAGTTAGGTTAGGTAAGGTTTTTGAGAACATCGTTTTTCTGTGATTTTTTGAGTTTCATTAGTAAAAGTACAACACCGTTTATTCGTCGATTATGCGCGTTAAAGTTACCTATCGTTTTTGATTTTTTGCATTTTTTTTTGTTCCGATGTCCATTGTTAAGGAGGTTTAGTGGGGTTAGGTTCGTTTTGATAGGTATTAAGTTAGGCGAAATTATAAAGTTAGGTTAGGTAAGGTTTTTGAGAACATCGTTTTTCTGTGATTTTTTGAGTTTCATTAGTAAAAGTACAACACCGTTTATTCGTCGATTATGCGCGTTAAAGTTACCTATCGTTTTTGATTTTTTGCATTTCTTTTTGTTCCGATGTTCATAATTAAGGAGGTTTAGTGGGGTTAGGTTTGTTTTGATAGGTATTAAGTTAGGCGAAATTATAAAGTTAGGTTAGGTAAGGTTTTTGAGAAAATCGTTTGTTTTCGTGATTTTGCGAGTTTCATTAGTAAAAGTACAACACTGTTTATTCGTCGATTATGCGCGTTAAAGTTACCTATCGTTTTTGATTTTTTGCATTTCTTTTTGTTCCGATGTTCATAATTAAGGAGGTTTAGTGGGGTTAGGTTCGTTTTGATAGGTATTAAGTTAGGCGAAATTATAAAGTTAGGTTAGGTAAGGTTTTTGAGAAAATCGTTTGTTTTTGTGATTTTGCGAGTTTCATTAGTAAAAGTACAACACTGTTTATTCGTCGATTATGCGCGTTAAAGTTACCTATCGTTTTTGATTTTTTGCATTTTTTTTTGTTCCGATGTCCATTGTTAAGGAGGTTTAGTGGGGTTAGGTTCGTTTTGATAGGTATTAAGTTAGGCGAAATTATAAAGTTAGGTTAGGTAAGGTTTTTGAGAAAATCGTTTGTTTTCGTGATTTTGCGAGTTTCATTAGTAAAAGTACAACACTGTTTATTCGTCGATTATGCGCGTTAAAGTTACCTATCGTTTTTGATTTTTTGCATTTTTTTTTGTTCCGATGTCCATTGTTAAGAAGGTTTAGTGGGGTTAGGTTCGTTTTGATAGGTATTAAGTTAGGCGAAATTATAAAGTTAGGTTAGGTAAGGTTTTTGAGAACATCGTTTTTCTGTGATTTTTTGAGTTTCATTAGTAAAAGTACAACACCGTTTATTCGTCGATTATGCGCGTTAAAGTTACCTATCGTTTTTGATTTTTTGCATTTCTTTTTGTTCCGATGTTCATAATTAAGGAGGTTTAGTGGGGTTAGGTTTGTTTTGATAGGTATTAAGTTAGGCGAAATTATAAAGTTAGGTTAGGTAAGGTTTTTGAGAAAATCGTTTGTTTTCGTGATTTTGCGAGTTTCATTAGTAAAAGTACAACACTGTTTATTCGTCGATTATGCGCGTTAAAGTTACCTATCGTTTTTGATTTTTTGCGTTTTTTTTTGTTCCGATGTCCATAATTAAGGAGGTTTAGTGGGGTTAGGTTTGTTTTGATAGGTATTAAGTTAGGCGAAATTATAAAGTTAGGTTAGGTAAGGTTTTTGAGAAAATCGTTTGTTTTCGTGATTTTGCGAGTTTCATTAGTAAAAGTACAACACTGTTTATTCGTCGATTATGCGCGTTAAAGTTACCTATCGTTTTTGATTTTTTTGCATTTCTTTTTGTTCCGATGTTCATAATTAAGGAGGTTTAGTGGGGTTAGGTTTGTTTTGATAGGTATTAAGTTAGGCGAAATTATAAAGTTAGGTTAGGTAAGGTTTTTGAGAAAATCGTTTGTTTTCGTGATTTTGCGAGTTTCATTAGTAAAAGTACAACACTGTTTATTCGTCGATTATGCGCGTTAAAGTTACCTATCGTTTTTTATTTTTTGCATTTTTTTTTGTTCCGATGTCCACAATTAAGGAGGTTTAGTGGGGTTAGGTTCGTTTTGATAGGTATTAAGTTAGGCGAAATTATAAAGTTAGGTTAGGTAAGGTTTTTGAGAAAATCGTTTGTTTTCGTGATTTTGCGAGTTTCATTAGTAAAAGGACAACACTGTTTATTCGTCGATTATGCGCGTTAAAGTTACCTATCGTTTTTGATTTTTTGCATTTTTTTTTGTTCCGATGTCCATTGTTAAGGAGGTTTAGTGGGGTTAGGTTCGTTTTGATAGGTATTAAGTTAGGCGAAATTATAAAGTTAGGTTAGGTAAGGTTTTTGAGAACATCGTTTTTCTGTGATTTTTTGAGTTTCATTAGTAAAAGTACAACACCGTTTATTCGTCGATTATGCGCGTTAAAGTTACCTATCGTTTTTGATTTTTTGCATTTTTTTTTGTTCCGATGTCCATTGTTAAGGAGGTTTAGTGGGGTTAGGTTCGTTTTGATAGGTATTAAGTTAGGCGAAATTATAAAGTTAGGTTAGGTAAGGTTTTTGAGAACATCGTTTTTCTGTGATTTTTTGAGTTTCATTAGTAAAAGTACAACACCGTTTATTCGTCGATTATGCGCGTTAAAGTTACCTATCGTTTTTGATTTTTTGCATTTCTTTTTGTTCCGATGTTCATAATTAAGGAGGTTTAGTGGGGTTAGGTTTGTTTTGATAGGTATTAAGTTAGGCGAAATTATAAAGTTAGGTTAGGTAAGGTTTTTGAGAAAATCGTTTGTTTTCGTGATTTTGCGAGTTTCATTAGTAAAAGTACAACACTGTTTATTCGTCGATTATGCGCGTTAAAGTTACCTATCGTTTTTGATTTTTTGCATTTCTTTTTGTTCCGATGTTCATAATTAAGGAGGTTTAGTGGGGTTAGGTTCGTTTTGATAGGTATTAAGTTAGGCGAAATTATAAAGTTAGGTTAGGTAAGGTTTTTGAGAACATCGTTTTTCTGTGATTTTTTGAGTTTCATTAGTAAAAGTACAACACCGTTTATTCGTCGGTTATGCGCGCTAAAGTTATCTATTGTTTTTTATTTTTTGTATTTCGTTTGCTCCGATGTCCATTGTTAAGGAGGTTTAGTGGGGTTAGGTTCGTTTTGGTAGGTATTAAGTTAGGCGAAATTATAAAGTTAGGTTAGGTAAGGTTTTTGAGAAAATCGTTTGTTTTCGTGATTTTGCGAGTTTCATTAGTAAAAGGACAACACTGTTTATTCGTCGATTATGCGCGTTAAAGTTACCTATCGTTTTTTATTTTTTGCATTTTTTTTTGTTCCGATGTCCATTGTTAAGGAGGTTTAGTGGGGTTAGGTTCGTTTTGATAGGTATTAAGTTAGGCGAAATTATAAAGTTAGGTTAGGTAAGGTTTTTGAGAAAATCGTTTGTTTTTGTGATTTTGCGAGTTTCATTAGTAAAAGTACAACACTGTTTATTCGTCGATTATGCGCGTTAAAGTTACCTATCGTTTTTGATTTTTTGCATTTTTTTTTGTTCCGATGTCCATTGTTAAGGAGGTTTAGTGGGGTTAGGTTCGTTTTGATAGGTATTAAGTTAGGCGAAATTATAAAGTTAGGTTAGGTAAGGTTTTTGAGAACATCGTTTTTCTGTGATTTTTTGAGTTTCATTAGTAAAAGTACAACACCGTTTATTCGTCGATTATGCGCGTTAAAGTTACCTATCGTTTTTGATTTTTTGCATTTCTTTTTGTTCCGATGTTCATAATTAAGGAGGTTTAGTGGGGTTAGGTTTGTTTTGATAGGTATTAAGTTAGGCGAAATTATAAAGTTAGGTTAGGTAAGGTTTTTGAGAAAATCGTTTGTTTTCGTGATTTTGCGAGTTTCATTAGTAAAAGTACAACACTGTTTATTCGTCGATTATGCGCGTTAAAGTTACCTATCGTTTTTGATTTTTTGCATTTCTTTTTGTTCCGATGTTCATAATTAAGGAGGTTTAGTGGGGTTAGGTTTGTTTTGATAGGTATTAAGTTAGGCGAAATTATAAAGTTAGGTTAGGTAAGGTTTTTGAGAAAATCGTTTGTTTTCGTGATTTTGCGAGTTTCATTAGTAAAAGTACAACACTGTTTATTCGTCGATTATGCGCGTTAAAGTTACCTATCATTTTTTATTTTTTGCATTTTTTTTTGTTCCGATGTAAATAATTAAGGAGGTTTAGTGGGGTTAGGTTCGTTTTGATAGGTATTAAGTTAGGCGAAATTATAAAGTTAGGTTAGGTAAGGTTTTTGAGAAAATCGTTTGTTTTCGTGATTTTGCGAGTTTCATTAGTAAAAGTACAACACTGTTTATTCGTCGATTATGCGCGTTAAAGTTACCTATCGTTTTTGATTTTTTGCATTTTTTTTTGTTCCGATGTCCATTGTTAAGAAGGTTTAGTGGGGTTAGGTTCGTTTTGATAGGTATTAAGTTAGGCGAAATTATAAAGTTAGGTTAGGTAAGGTTTTTGAGAACATCGTTTTTCTGTGATTTTTTGAGTTTCATTAGTAAAAGTACAACACCGTTTATTCGTCGATTATGCGCGTTAAAGTTACCTATCGTTTTTGATTTTTTGCATTTCTTTTTGTTCCGATGTTCATAATTAAGAAGGTTTAGTGGGGTTAGGTTTGTTTTGATAGGTATTAAGTTAGGCGAAATTATAAAGTTAGGTTAGGTAAGGTTTTTGAGAAAATCGTTTGTTTTCGTGATTTTGCGAGTTTCATTAGTAAAAGTACAACACTGTTTATTCGTCGATTATGCGCGTTAAAGTTACCTATCATTTTTTATTTTTTGCATTTTTTTTTGTTCCGATGTAAATAATTAAGGAGGTTTAGTGGGGTTAGGTTCGTTTTGATAGGTATTAAGTTAGGCGAAATTATAAAGTTAGGTTAGGTAAGGTTTTTGAGAAAATCGTTTGTTTTCGTGATTTTGCGAGTTTCATTAGTAAAAGTACAACACTGTTTATTCGTCGATTATGCGCGTTAAAGTTACCTATCGTTTTTGATTTTTTGCATTTTTTTTTGTTCCGATGTCCATTGTTAAGAAGGTTTAGTGGGGTTAGGTTCGTTTTGATAGGTATTAAGTTAGGCGAAATTATAAAGTTAGGTTAGGTAAGGTTTTTGAGAACATCGTTTTTCTGTGATTTTTTGAGTTTCATTAGTAAAAGTACAACACCGTTTATTCGTCGATTATGCGCGTTAAAGTTACCTATCGTTTTTGATTTTTTGCATTTCTTTTTGTTCCGATGTTCATAATTAAGGAGGTTTAGTGGGGTTAGGTTTGTTTTGATAGGTATTAAGTTAGGCGAAATTATAAAGTTAGGTTAGGTAAGGTTTTTGAGAAAATCGTTTGTTTTCGTGATTTTGCGAGTTTCATTAGTAAAAGTACAACACTGTTTATTCGTCGATTATGCGCGTTAAAGTTACCTATCGTTTTTGATTTTTTGCGTTTTTTTTTGTTCCGATGTCCATAATTAAGGAGGTTTAGTGGGGTTAGGTTTGTTTTGATAGGTATTAAGTTAGGCGAAATTATAAAGTTAGGTTAGGTAAGGTTTTTGAGAAAATCGTTTGTTTTCGTGATTTTGCGAGTTTCATTAGTAAAAGTACAACACTGTTTATTCGTCGATTATGCGCGTTAAAGTTACCTATCGTTTTTGATTTTTTTGCATTTCTTTTTGTTCCGATGTTCATAATTAAGGAGGTTTAGTGGGGTTAGGTTTGTTTTGATAGGTATTAAGTTAGGCGAAATTATAAAGTTAGGTTAGGTAAGGTTTTTGAGAAAATCGTTTGTTTTCGTGATTTTGCGAGTTTCATTAGTAAAAGTACAACACTGTTTATTCGTCGATTATGCGCGTTAAAGTTACCTATCGTTTTTGATTTTTTTGCATTTCTTTTTGTTCCGATGTTCATAATTAAGGAGGTTTAGTGGGGTTAGGTTTGTTTTGATAGGTATTAAGTTAGGCGAAATTATAAAGTTAGGTTAGGTAAGGTTTTTGAGAAAATCGTTTGTTTTCGTGATTTTGCGAGTTTCATTAGTAAAAGTACAACACTGTTTATTCGTCGATTATGCGCGTTAAAGTTACCTATCGTTTTTTATTTTTTGCATTTTTTTTTGTTCCGATGTCCACAATTAAGGAGGTTTAGTGGGGTTAGGTTCGTTTTGATAGGTATTAAGTTAGGCGAAATTATAAAGTTAGGTTAGGTAAGGTTTTTGAGAAAATCGTTTGTTTTCGTGATTTTGCGAGTTTCATTAGTAAAAGGACAACACTGTTTATTCGTCGATTATGCGCGTTAAAGTTACCTATCGTTTTTGATTTTTTGCATTTTTTTTTGTTCCGATGTCCATTGTTAAGGAGGTTTAGTGGGGTTAGGTTCGTTTTGATAGGTATTAAGTTAGGCGAAATTATAAAGTTAGGTTAGGTAAGGTTTTTGAGAACATCGTTTTTCTGTGATTTTTTGAGTTTCATTAGTAAAAGTACAACACCGTTTATTCGTCGATTATGCGCGTTAAAGTTACCTATCGTTTTTGATTTTTTGCATTTTTTTTTGTTCCGATGTCCATTGTTAAGGAGGTTTAGTGGGGTTAGGTTCGTTTTGATAGGTATTAAGTTAGGCGAAATTATAAAGTTAGGTTAGGTAAGGTTTTTGAGAACATCGTTTTTCTGTGATTTTTTGAGTTTCATTAGTAAAAGTACAACACCGTTTATTCGTCGATTATGCGCGTTAAAGTTACCTATCGTTTTTGATTTTTTGCATTTCTTTTTGTTCCGATGTTCATAATTAAGGAGGTTTAGTGGGGTTAGGTTTGTTTTGATAGGTATTAAGTTAGGCGAAATTATAAAGTTAGGTTAGGTAAGGTTTTTGAGAAAATCGTTTGTTTTCGTGATTTTGCGAGTTTCATTAGTAAAAGTACAACACTGTTTATTCGTCGATTATGCGCGTTAAAGTTACCTATCGTTTTTGATTTTTTGCATTTCTTTTTGTTCCGATGTTCATAATTAAGGAGGTTTAGTGGGGTTAGGTTCGTTTTGATAGGTATTAAGTTAGGCGAAATTATAAAGTTAGGTTAGGTAAGGTTTTTGAGAACATCGTTTTTCTGTGATTTTTTGAGTTTCATTAGTAAAAGTACAACACCGTTTATTCGTCGGTTATGCGCGCTAAAGTTATCTATTGTTTTTTATTTTTTGTATTTCGTTTGCTCCGATGTCCATTGTTAAGGAGGTTTAGTGGGGTTAGGTTCGTTTTGGTAGGTATTAAGTTAGGCGAAATTATAAAGTTAGGTTAGGTAAGGTTTTTGAGAAAATCGTTTGTTTTCGTGATTTTGCGAGTTTCATTAGTAAAAGTACAACACTGTTTATTCGTCGATTATGCGCGTTAAAGTTACCTATCGTTTTTGATTTTTTGCATTTTTTTTTGTTCCGATGTCCATAATTAAGGAGGTTTAGTGGGGTTAGGTTTGTTTTGATAGGTATTAAGTTAGGCGAAATTATAAAGTTAGGTTAGGTAAGGTTTTTGAGAAAATCGTTTGTTTTCGTGATTTTGCGAGTTTCATTAGTAAAAGGACAACACTGTTTATTCGTCGATTATGCGCGTTAAAGTTACCTATCGTTTTTTATTTTTTGCATTTTTTTTTGTTCCGATGTCCATTGTTAAGGAGGTTTAGTGGGGTTAGGTTCGTTTTGATAGGTATTAAGTTAGGCGAAATTATAAAGTTAGGTTAGGTAAGGTTTTTGAGAAAATCGTTTGTTTTTGTGATTTTGCGAGTTTCATTAGTAAAAGTACAACACTGTTTATTCGTCGATTATGCGCGTTAAAGTTACCTATCGTTTTTGATTTTTTGCATTTTTTTTTGTTCCGATGTCCATTGTTAAGGAGGTTTAGTGGGGTTAGGTTCGTTTTGATAGGTATTAAGTTAGGCGAAATTATAAAGTTAGGTTAGGTAAGGTTTTTGAGAACATCGTTTTTCTGTGATTTTTTGAGTTTCATTAGTAAAAGTACAACACCGTTTATTCGTCGATTATGCGCGTTAAAGTTACCTATCGTTTTTGATTTTTTGCATTTCTTTTTGTTCCGATGTTCATAATTAAGGAGGTTTAGTGGGGTTAGGTTTGTTTTGATAGGTATTAAGTTAGGCGAAATTATAAAGTTAGGTTAGGTAAGGTTTTTGAGAACATCGTTTTTCTGTGATTTTTTGAGTTTCATTAGTAAAAGTACAACACCGTTTATTCGTCGATTATGCGCGTTAAAGTTACCTATCGTTTTTGATTTTTTGCATTTTTTTTTGTTCCGATGTCCATTGTTAAGGAGGTTTAGTGGGGTTAGGTTCGTTTTGATAGGTATTAAGTTAGGCGAAATTATAAAGTTAGGTTAGGTAAGGTTTTTGAGAAAATCGTTTGTTTTCGTGATTTTGCGAGTTTCATTAGTAAAAGTACAACACTGTTTATTCGTCGATTATGCGCGTTAAAGTTACCTATCATTTTTTATTTTTTGCATTTTTTTTTGTTCCGATGTAAATAATTAAGGAGGTTTAGTGGGGTTAGGTTCGTTTTGATAGGTATTAAGTTAGGCGAAATTATAAAGTTAGGTTAGGTAAGGTTTTTGAGAAAATCGTTTGTTTTCGTGATTTTGCGAGTTTCATTAGTAAAAGTACAACACTGTTTATTCGTCGATTATGCGCGTTAAAGTTACCTATCGTTTTTGATTTTTTGCATTTTTTTTTGTTCCGATGTCCATTGTTAAGAAGGTTTAGTGGGGTTAGGTTCGTTTTGATAGGTATTAAGTTAGGCGAAATTATAAAGTTAGGTTAGGTAAGGTTTTTGAGAACATCGTTTTTCTGTGATTTTTTGAGTTTCATTAGTAAAAGTACAACACCGTTTATTCGTCGATTATGCGCGTTAAAGTTACCTATCGTTTTTGATTTTTTGCATTTCTTTTTGTTCCGATGTTCATAATTAAGAAGGTTTAGTGGGGTTAGGTTTGTTTTGATAGGTATTAAGTTAGGCGAAATTATAAAGTTAGGTTAGGTAAGGTTTTTGAGAAAATCGTTTGTTTTCGTGATTTTGCGAGTTTCATTAGTAAAAGTACAACACTGTTTATTCGTCGATTATGCGCGTTAAAGTTACCTATCATTTTTTATTTTTTGCATTTTTTTTTGTTCCGATGTAAATAATTAAGGAGGTTTAGTGGGGTTAGGTTCGTTTTGATAGGTATTAAGTTAGGCGAAATTATAAAGTTAGGTTAGGTAAGGTTTTTGAGAAAATCGTTTGTTTTCGTGATTTTGCGAGTTTCATTAGTAAAAGTACAACACTGTTTATTCGTCGATTATGCGCGTTAAAGTTACCTATCGTTTTTGATTTTTTGCATTTTTTTTTGTTCCGATGTCCATTGTTAAGAAGGTTTAGTGGGGTTAGGTTCGTTTTGATAGGTATTAAGTTAGGCGAAATTATAAAGTTAGGTTAGGTAAGGTTTTTGAGAACATCGTTTTTCTGTGATTTTTTGAGTTTCATTAGTAAAAGTACAACACCGTTTATTCGTCGATTATGCGCGTTAAAGTTACCTATCGTTTTTGATTTTTTGCATTTCTTTTTGTTCCGATGTTCATAATTAAGGAGGTTTAGTGGGGTTAGGTTTGTTTTGATAGGTATTAAGTTAGGCGAAATTATAAAGTTAGGTTAGGTAAGGTTTTTGAGAAAATCGTTTGTTTTCGTGATTTTGCGAGTTTCATTAGTAAAAGTACAACACTGTTTATTCGTCGATTATGCGCGTTAAAGTTACCTATCGTTTTTGATTTTTTGCGTTTTTTTTTGTTCCGATGTCCATAATTAAGGAGGTTTAGTGGGGTTAGGTTTGTTTTGATAGGTATTAAGTTAGGCGAAATTATAAAGTTAGGTTAGGTAAGGTTTTTGAGAAAATCGTTTGTTTTCGTGATTTTGCGAGTTTCATTAGTAAAAGTACAACACTGTTTATTCGTCGATTATGCGCGTTAAAGTTACCTATCGTTTTTGATTTTTTTGCATTTCTTTTTGTTCCGATGTTCATAATTAAGGAGGTTTAGTGGGGTTAGGTTTGTTTTGATAGGTATTAAGTTAGGCGAAATTATAAAGTTAGGTTAGGTAAGGTTTTTGAGAAAATCGTTTGTTTTCGTGATTTTGCGAGTTTCATTAGTAAAAGTACAACACTGTTTATTCGTCGATTATGCGCGTTAAAGTTACCTATCGTTTTTTATTTTTTGCATTTTTTTTTGTTCCGATGTCCACAATTAAGGAGGTTTAGTGGGGTTAGGTTCGTTTTGATAGGTATTAAGTTAGGCGAAATTATAAAGTTAGGTTAGGTAAGGTTTTTGAGAAAATCGTTTGTTTTCGTGATTTTGCGAGTTTCATTAGTAAAAGGACAACACTGTTTATTCGTCGATTATGCGCGTTAAAGTTACCTATCGTTTTTGATTTTTTGCATTTTTTTTTGTTCCGATGTCCATTGTTAAGGAGGTTTAGTGGGGTTAGGTTCGTTTTGATAGGTATTAAGTTAGGCGAAATTATAAAGTTAGGTTAGGTAAGGTTTTTGAGAACATCGTTTTTCTGTGATTTTTTGAGTTTCATTAGTAAAAGTACAACACCGTTTATTCGTCGATTATGCGCGTTAAAGTTACCTATCGTTTTTGATTTTTTGCATTTTTTTTTGTTCCGATGTCCATTGTTAAGGAGGTTTAGTGGGGTTAGGTTCGTTTTGATAGGTATTAAGTTAGGCGAAATTATAAAGTTAGGTTAGGTAAGGTTTTTGAGAACATCGTTTTTCTGTGATTTTTTGAGTTTCATTAGTAAAAGTACAACACCGTTTATTCGTCGATTATGCGCGTTAAAGTTACCTATCGTTTTTGATTTTTTGCATTTCTTTTTGTTCCGATGTTCATAATTAAGGAGGTTTAGTGGGGTTAGGTTTGTTTTGATAGGTATTAAGTTAGGCGAAATTATAAAGTTAGGTTAGGTAAGGTTTTTGAGAAAATCGTTTGTTTTCGTGATTTTGCGAGTTTCATTAGTAAAAGTACAACACTGTTTATTCGTCGATTATGCGCGTTAAAGTTACCTATCGTTTTTGATTTTTTGCATTTCTTTTTGTTCCGATGTTCATAATTAAGGAGGTTTAGTGGGGTTAGGTTCGTTTTGATAGGTATTAAGTTAGGCGAAATTATAAAGTTAGGTTAGGTAAGGTTTTTGAGAACATCGTTTTTCTGTGATTTTTTGAGTTTCATTAGTAAAAGTACAACACCGTTTATTCGTCGGTTATGCGCGCTAAAGTTATCTATTGTTTTTTATTTTTTGTATTTCGTTTGCTCCGATGTCCATTGTTAAGGAGGTTTAGTGGGGTTAGGTTCGTTTTGGTAGGTATTAAGTTAGGCGAAATTATAAAGTTAGGTTAGGTAAGGTTTTTGAGAAAATCGTTTGTTTTCGTGATTTTGCGAGTTTCATTAGTAAAAGTACAACACTGTTTATTCGTCGATTATGCGCGTTAAAGTTACCTATCGTTTTTGATTTTTTGCATTTTTTTTTGTTCCGATGTCCATAATTAAGGAGGTTTAGTGGGGTTAGGTTTGTTTTGATAGGTATTAAGTTAGGCGAAATTATAAAGTTAGGTTAGGTAAGGTTTTTGAGAAAATCGTTTGTTTTCGTGATTTTGCGAGTTTCATTAGTAAAAGGACAACACTGTTTATTCGTCGATTATGCGCGTTAAAGTTACCTATCGTTTTTTATTTTTTGCATTTTTTTTTGTTCCGATGTCCATTGTTAAGGAGGTTTAGTGGGGTTAGGTTCGTTTTGATAGGTATTAAGTTAGGCGAAATTATAAAGTTAGGTTAGGTAAGGTTTTTGAGAAAATCGTTTGTTTTTGTGATTTTGCGAGTTTCATTAGTAAAAGTACAACACTGTTTATTCGTCGATTATGCGCGTTAAAGTTACCTATCGTTTTTGATTTTTTGCATTTTTTTTTGTTCCGATGTCCATTGTTAAGGAGGTTTAGTGGGGTTAGGTTCGTTTTGATAGGTATTAAGTTAGGCGAAATTATAAAGTTAGGTTAGGTAAGGTTTTTGAGAACATCGTTTTTCTGTGATTTTTTGAGTTTCATTAGTAAAAGTACAACACCGTTTATTCGTCGATTATGCGCGTTAAAGTTACCTATCGTTTTTGATTTTTTGCATTTCTTTTTGTTCCGATGTTCATAATTAAGGAGGTTTAGTGGGGTTAGGTTTGTTTTGATAGGTATTAAGTTAGGCGAAATTATAAAGTTAGGTTAGGTAAGGTTTTTGAGAAAATCGTTTGTTTTCGTGATTTTGCGAGTTTCATTAGTAAAAGTACAACACTGTTTATTCGTCGATTATGCGCGTTAAAGTTACCTATCGTTTTTGATTTTTTGCATTTCTTTTTGTTCCGATGTTCATAATTAAGGAGGTTTAGTGGGGTTAGGTTTGTTTTGATAGGTATTAAGTTAGGCGAAATTATAAAGTTAGGTTAGGTAAGGTTTTTGAGAAAATCGTTTGTTTTCGTGATTTTGCGAGTTTCATTAGTAAAAGTACAACACTGTTTATTCGTCGATTATGCGCGTTAAAGTTACCTATCATTTTTTATTTTTTGCATTTTTTTTTGTTCCGATGTAAATAATTAAGGAGGTTTAGTGGGGTTAGGTTCGTTTTGATAGGTATTAAGTTAGGCGAAATTATAAAGTTAGGTTAGGTAAGGTTTTTGAGAAAATCGTTTGTTTTCGTGATTTTGCGAGTTTCATTAGTAAAAGTACAACACTGTTTATTCGTCGATTATGCGCGTTAAAGTTACCTATCGTTTTTGATTTTTTGCATTTTTTTTTGTTCCGATGTCCATTGTTAAGAAGGTTTAGTGGGGTTAGGTTCGTTTTGATAGGTATTAAGTTAGGCGAAATTATAAAGTTAGGTTAGGTAAGGTTTTTGAGAACATCGTTTTTCTGTGATTTTTTGAGTTTCATTAGTAAAAGTACAACACCGTTTATTCGTCGATTATGCGCGTTAAAGTTACCTATCGTTTTTGATTTTTTGCATTTCTTTTTGTTCCGATGTTCATAATTAAGAAGGTTTAGTGGGGTTAGGTTTGTTTTGATAGGTATTAAGTTAGGCGAAATTATAAAGTTAGGTTAGGTAAGGTTTTTGAGAAAATCGTTTGTTTTCGTGATTTTGCGAGTTTCATTAGTAAAAGTACAACACTGTTTATTCGTCGATTATGCGCGTTAAAGTTACCAATCGTTTTTGATTTTTTGCGTTTTTTTTTGTTCCGATGTCCATAATTAAGGAGGTTTAGTGGGGTTAGGTTCGTTTTGATAGGTATTAAGTTAGGCGAAATTATAAAGTTAGGTTAGGTAAGGTTTTTGAGAAAATCGTTTGTTTTCGTGATTTTGCGAGTTTCATTAGTAAAAGTACAACACTGTTTATTCGTCGATTATGCGCGTTAAAGTTACCTATCGTTTTTGATTTTTTGCATTTTTTTTTGTTCCGATGTCCATTGTTAAGAAGGTTTAGTGGGGTTAGGTTCGTTTTGATAGGTATTAAGTTAGGCGAAATTATAAAGTTAGGTTAGGTAAGGTTTTTGAGAACATCGTTTTTCTGTGATTTTTTGAGTTTCATTAGTAAAAGTACAACACCGTTTATTCGTCGATTATGCGCGTTAAAGTTACCTATCGTTTTTGATTTTTTGCATTTCTTTTTGTTCCGATGTTCATAATTAAGGAGGTTTAGTGGGGTTAGGTTTGTTTTGATAGGTATTAAGTTAGGCGAAATTATAAAGTTAGGTTAGGTAAGGTTTTTGAGAAAATCGTTTGTTTTCGTGATTTTGCGAGTTTCATTAGTAAAAGTACAACACTGTTTATTCGTCGATTATGCGCGTTAAAGTTACCTATCGTTTTTGATTTTTTGCATTTCTTTTTGTTCCGATGTTCATAATTAAGGAGGTTTAGTGGGGTTAGGTTTGTTTTGATAGGTATTAAGTTAGGCGAAATTATAAAGTTAGGTTAGGTAAGGTTTTTGAGAAAATCGTTTGTTTTCGTGATTTTGCGAGTTTCATTAGTAAAAGTACAACACTGTTTATTCGTCGATTATGCGCGTTAAAGTTACCTATCGTTTTTGATTTTTTGCATTTTTTTTTGTTCCGATGTCCATTGTTAAGGAGGTTTAGTGGGGTTAGGTTCGTTTTGATAGGTATTAAGTTAGGCGAAATTATAAAGTTAGGTTAGGTAAGGTTTTTGAGAACATCGTTTTTCTGTGATTTTTTGAGTTTCATTAGTAAAAGTACAACACCGTTTATTCGTCGATTATGCGCGTTAAAGTTACCTATCGTTTTTGATTTTTTGCATTTTTTTTTGTTCCGATGTCCATTGTTAAGGAGGTTTAGTGGGGTTAGGTTCGTTTTGATAGGTATTAAGTTAGGCGAAATTATAAAGTTAGGTTAGGTAAGGTTTTTGAGAACATCGTTTTTCTGTGATTTTTTGAGTTTCATTAGTAAAAGTACAACACCGTTTATTCGTCGATTATGCGCGTTAAAGTTACCTATCGTTTTTGATTTTTTGCATTTCTTTTTGTTCCGATGTTCATAATTAAGGAGGTTTAGTGGGGTTAGGTTTGTTTTGATAGGTATTAAGTTAGGCGAAATTATAAAGTTAGGTTAGGTAAGGTTTTTGAGAAAATCGTTTGTTTTCGTGATTTTGCGAGTTTCATTAGTAAAAGTACAACACTGTTTATTCGTCGATTATGCGCGTTAAAGTTACCTATCGTTTTTGATTTTTTGCATTTCTTTTTGTTCCGATGTTCATAATTAAGGAGGTTTAGTGGGGTTAGGTTCGTTTTGATAGGTATTAAGTTAGGCGAAATTATAAAGTTAGGTTAGGTAAGGTTTTTGAGAAAATCGTTTGTTTTTGTGATTTTGCGAGTTTCATTAGTAAAAGTACAACACTGTTTATTCGTCGATTATGCGCGTTAAAGTTACCTATCGTTTTTGATTTTTTGCATTTTTTTTTGTTCCGATGTCCATTGTTAAGGAGGTTTAGTGGGGTTAGGTTCGTTTTGATAGGTATTAAGTTAGGCGAAATTATAAAGTTAGGTTAGGTAAGGTTTTTGAGAAAATCGTTTGTTTTCGTGATTTTGCGAGTTTCATTAGTAAAAGTACAACACTGTTTATTCGTCGATTATGCGCGTTAAAGTTACCTATCGTTTTTGATTTTTTGCATTTTTTTTTGTTCCGATGTCCATTGTTAAGAAGGTTTAGTGGGGTTAGGTTCGTTTTGATAGGTATTAAGTTAGGCGAAATTATAAAGTTAGGTTAGGTAAGGTTTTTGAGAACATCGTTTTTCTGTGATTTTTTGAGTTTCATTAGTAAAAGTACAACACCGTTTATTCGTCGATTATGCGCGTTAAAGTTACCTATCGTTTTTGATTTTTTGCATTTCTTTTTGTTCCGATGTTCATAATTAAGGAGGTTTAGTGGGGTTAGGTTTGTTTTGATAGGTATTAAGTTAGGCGAAATTATAAAGTTAGGTTAGGTAAGGTTTTTGAGAAAATCGTTTGTTTTCGTGATTTTGCGAGTTTCATTAGTAAAAGTACAACACTGTTTATTCGTCGATTATGCGCGTTAAAGTTACCTATCGTTTTTGATTTTTTGCGTTTTTTTTTGTTCCGATGTCCATAATTAAGGAGGTTTAGTGGGGTTAGGTTTGTTTTGATAGGTATTAAGTTAGGCGAAATTATAAAGTTAGGTTAGGTAAGGTTTTTGAGAAAATCGTTTGTTTTCGTGATTTTGCGAGTTTCATTAGTAAAAGTACAACACTGTTTATTCGTCGATTATGCGCGTTAAAGTTACCTATCGTTTTTGATTTTTTTGCATTTCTTTTTGTTCCGATGTTCATAATTAAGGAGGTTTAGTGGGGTTAGGTTTGTTTTGATAGGTATTAAGTTAGGCGAAATTATAAAGTTAGGTTAGGTAAGGTTTTTGAGAAAATCGTTTGTTTTCGTGATTTTGCGAGTTTCATTAGTAAAAGTACAACACTGTTTATTCGTCGATTATGCGCGTTAAAGTTACCTATCGTTTTTTATTTTTTGCATTTTTTTTTGTTCCGATGTCCACAATTAAGGAGGTTTAGTGGGGTTAGGTTCGTTTTGATAGGTATTAAGTTAGGCGAAATTATAAAGTTAGGTTAGGTAAGGTTTTTGAGAAAATCGTTTGTTTTCGTGATTTTGCGAGTTTCATTAGTAAAAGGACAACACTGTTTATTCGTCGATTATGCGCGTTAAAGTTACCTATCGTTTTTGATTTTTTGCATTTTTTTTTGTTCCGATGTCCATTGTTAAGGAGGTTTAGTGGGGTTAGGTTCGTTTTGATAGGTATTAAGTTAGGCGAAATTATAAAGTTAGGTTAGGTAAGGTTTTTGAGAACATCGTTTTTCTGTGATTTTTTGAGTTTCATTAGTAAAAGTACAACACCGTTTATTCGTCGATTATGCGCGTTAAAGTTACCTATCGTTTTTGATTTTTTGCATTTTTTTTTGTTCCGATGTCCATTGTTAAGGAGGTTTAGTGGGGTTAGGTTCGTTTTGATAGGTATTAAGTTAGGCGAAATTATAAAGTTAGGTTAGGTAAGGTTTTTGAGAACATCGTTTTTCTGTGATTTTTTGAGTTTCATTAGTAAAAGTACAACACCGTTTATTCGTCGATTATGCGCGTTAAAGTTACCTATCGTTTTTGATTTTTTGCATTTCTTTTTGTTCCGATGTTCATAATTAAGGAGGTTTAGTGGGGTTAGGTTTGTTTTGATAGGTATTAAGTTAGGCGAAATTATAAAGTTAGGTTAGGTAAGGTTTTTGAGAAAATCGTTTGTTTTCGTGATTTTGCGAGTTTCATTAGTAAAAGGACAACACTGTTTATTCGTCGATTATGCGCGTTAAAGTTACCTATCGTTTTTGATTTTTTGCATTTCTTTTTGTTCCGATGTTCATAATTAAGGAGGTTTAGTGGGGTTAGGTTCGTTTTGATAGGTATTAAGTTAGGCGAAATTATAAAGTTAGGTTAGGTAAGGTTTTTGAGAACATCGTTTTTCTGTGATTTTTTGAGTTTCATTAGTAAAAGTACAACACCGTTTATTCGTCGGTTATGCGCGCTAAAGTTATCTATTGTTTTTTATTTTTTGTATTTCGTTTGCTCCGATGTCCATTGTTAAGGAGGTTTAGTGGGGTTAGGTTCGTTTTGGTAGGTATTAAGTTAGGCGAAATTATAAAGTTAGGTTAGGTAAGGTTTTTGAGAAAATCGTTTGTTTTCGTGATTTTGCGAGTTTCATTAGTAAAAGTACAACACTGTTTATTCGTCGATTATGCGCGTTAAAGTTACCTATCGTTTTTGATTTTTTGCATTTTTTTTTGTTCCGATGTCCATAATTAAGGAGGTTTAGTGGGGTTAGGTTTGTTTTGATAGGTATTAAGTTAGGCGAAATTATAAAGTTAGGTTAGGTAAGGTTTTTGAGAAAATCGTTTGTTTTCGTGATTTTGCGAGTTTCATTAGTAAAAGGACAACACTGTTTATTCGTCGATTATGCGCGTTAAAGTTACCTATCGTTTTTTATTTTTTGCATTTTTTTTTGTTCCGATGTCCATTGTTAAGGAGGTTTAGTGGGGTTAGGTTCGTTTTGATAGGTATTAAGTTAGGCGAAATTATAAAGTTAGGTTAGGTAAGGTTTTTGAGAAAATCGTTTGTTTTTGTGATTTTGCGAGTTTCATTAGTAAAAGTACAACACTGTTTATTCGTCGATTATGCGCGTTAAAGTTACCTATCGTTTTTGATTTTTTGCATTTTTTTTTGTTCCGATGTCCATTGTTAAGGAGGTTTAGTGGGGTTAGGTTCGTTTTGATAGGTATTAAGTTAGGCGAAATTATAAAGTTAGGTTAGGTAAGGTTTTTGAGAAAATCGTTTGTTTTCGTGATTTTGCGAGTTTCATTAGTAAAAGTACAACACTGTTTATTCGTCGATTATGCGCGTTAAAGTTACCTATCATTTTTTATTTTTTGCATTTTTTTTTGTTCCGATGTAAATAATTAAGGAGGTTTAGTGGGGTTAGGTTCGTTTTGATAGGTATTAAGTTAGGCGAAATTATAAAGTTAGGTTAGGTAAGGTTTTTGAGAAAATCGTTTGTTTTCGTGATTTTGCGAGTTTCATTAGTAAAAGTACAACACTGTTTATTCGTCGATTATGCGCGTTAAAGTTACCTATCGTTTTTGATTTTTTGCATTTTTTTTTGTTCCGATGTCCATTGTTAAGAAGGTTTAGTGGGGTTAGGTTCGTTTTGATAGGTATTAAGTTAGGCGAAATTATAAAGTTAGGTTAGGTAAGGTTTTTGAGAACATCGTTTTTCTGTGATTTTTTGAGTTTCATTAGTAAAAGTACAACACCGTTTATTCGTCGATTATGCGCGTTAAAGTTACCTATCGTTTTTGATTTTTTGCATTTCTTTTTGTTCCGATGTTCATAATTAAGAAGGTTTAGTGGGGTTAGGTTTGTTTTGATAGGTATTAAGTTAGGCGAAATTATAAAGTTAGGTTAGGTAAGGTTTTTGAGAAAATCGTTTGTTTTCGTGATTTTGCGAGTTTCATTAGTAAAAGTACAACACTGTTTATTCGTCGATTATGCGCGTTAAAGTTACCAATCGTTTTTGATTTTTTGCGTTTTTTTTTGTTCCGATGTCCATAATTAAGGAGGTTTAGTGGGGTTAGGTTCGTTTTGATAGGTATTAAGTTAGGCGAAATTATAAAGTTAGGTTAGGTAAGGTTTTTGAGAAAATCGTTTGTTTTCGTGATTTTGCGAGTTTCATTAGTAAAAGTACAACACTGTTTATTCGTCGATTATGCGCGTTAAAGTTACCTATCGTTTTTGATTTTTTGCATTTTTTTTTGTTCCGATGTCCATTGTTAAGAAGGTTTAGTGGGGTTAGGTTCGTTTTGATAGGTATTAAGTTAGGCGAAATTATAAAGTTAGGTTAGGTAAGGTTTTTGAGAACATCGTTTTTCTGTGATTTTTTGAGTTTCATTAGTAAAAGTACAACACCGTTTATTCGTCGATTATGCGCGTTAAAGTTACCTATCGTTTTTGATTTTTTGCATTTCTTTTTGTTCCGATGTTCATAATTAAGGAGGTTTAGTGGGGTTAGGTTTGTTTTGATAGGTATTAAGTTAGGCGAAATTATAAAGTTAGGTTAGGTAAGGTTTTTGAGAAAATCGTTTGTTTTCGTGATTTTGCGAGTTTCATTAGTAAAAGTACAACACTGTTTATTCGTCGATTATGCGCGTTAAAGTTACCTATCGTTTTTGATTTTTTGCATTTCTTTTTGTTCCGATGTTCATAATTAAGGAGGTTTAGTGGGGTTAGGTTTGTTTTGATAGGTATTAAGTTAGGCGAAATTATAAAGTTAGGTTAGGTAAGGTTTTTGAGAAAATCGTTTGTTTTCGTGATTTTGCGAGTTTCATTAGTAAAAGTACAACACTGTTTATTCGTCGATTATGCGCGTTAAAGTTACCTATCGTTTTTGATTTTTTGCATTTTTTTTTGTTCCGATGTCCATTGTTAAGGAGGTTTAGTGGGGTTAGGTTCGTTTTGATAGGTATTAAGTTAGGCGAAATTATAAAGTTAGGTTAGGTAAGGTTTTTGAGAACATCGTTTTTCTGTGATTTTTTGAGTTTCATTAGTAAAAGTACAACACCGTTTATTCGTCGATTATGCGCGTTAAAGTTACCTATCGTTTTTGATTTTTTGCATTTTTTTTTGTTCCGATGTCCATTGTTAAGGAGGTTTAGTGGGGTTAGGTTCGTTTTGATAGGTATTAAGTTAGGCGAAATTATAAAGTTAGGTTAGGTAAGGTTTTTGAGAACATCGTTTTTCTGTGATTTTTTGAGTTTCATTAGTAAAAGTACAACACCGTTTATTCGTCGATTATGCGCGTTAAAGTTACCTATCGTTTTTGATTTTTTGCATTTCTTTTTGTTCCGATGTTCATAATTAAGGAGGTTTAGTGGGGTTAGGTTTGTTTTGATAGGTATTAAGTTAGGCGAAATTATAAAGTTAGGTTAGGTAAGGTTTTTGAGAAAATCGTTTGTTTTCGTGATTTTGCGAGTTTCATTAGTAAAAGTACAACACTGTTTATTCGTCGATTATGCGCGTTAAAGTTACCTATCGTTTTTGATTTTTTGCATTTCTTTTTGTTCCGATGTTCATAATTAAGGAGGTTTAGTGGGGTTAGGTTCGTTTTGATAGGTATTAAGTTAGGCGAAATTATAAAGTTAGGTTAGGTAAGGTTTTTGAGAAAATCGTTTGTTTTTGTGATTTTGCGAGTTTCATTAGTAAAAGTACAACACTGTTTATTCGTCGATTATGCGCGTTAAAGTTACCTATCGTTTTTGATTTTTTGCATTTTTTTTTGTTCCGATGTCCATTGTTAAGGAGGTTTAGTGGGGTTAGGTTCGTTTTGATAGGTATTAAGTTAGGCGAAATTATAAAGTTAGGTTAGGTAAGGTTTTTGAGAAAATCGTTTGTTTTCGTGATTTTGCGAGTTTCATTAGTAAAAGTACAACACTGTTTATTCGTCGATTATGCGCGTTAAAGTTACCTATCGTTTTTGATTTTTTGCATTTTTTTTTGTTCCGATGTCCATTGTTAAGAAGGTTTAGTGGGGTTAGGTTCGTTTTGATAGGTATTAAGTTAGGCGAAATTATAAAGTTAGGTTAGGTAAGGTTTTTGAGAACATCGTTTTTCTGTGATTTTTTGAGTTTCATTAGTAAAAGTACAACACCGTTTATTCGTCGATTATGCGCGTTAAAGTTACCTATCGTTTTTGATTTTTTGCATTTCTTTTTGTTCCGATGTTCATAATTAAGGAGGTTTAGTGGGGTTAGGTTTGTTTTGATAGGTATTAAGTTAGGCGAAATTATAAAGTTAGGTTAGGTAAGGTTTTTGAGAAAATCGTTTGTTTTCGTGATTTTGCGAGTTTCATTAGTAAAAGTACAACACTGTTTATTCGTCGATTATGCGCGTTAAAGTTACCTATCGTTTTTGATTTTTTGCGTTTTTTTTTGTTCCGATGTCCATAATTAAGGAGGTTTAGTGGGGTTAGGTTTGTTTTGATAGGTATTAAGTTAGGCGAAATTATAAAGTTAGGTTAGGTAAGGTTTTTGAGAAAATCGTTTGTTTTCGTGATTTTGCGAGTTTCATTAGTAAAAGTACAACACTGTTTATTCGTCGATTATGCGCGTTAAAGTTACCTATCGTTTTTGATTTTTTTGCATTTCTTTTTGTTCCGATGTTCATAATTAAGGAGGTTTAGTGGGGTTAGGTTTGTTTTGATAGGTATTAAGTTAGGCGAAATTATAAAGTTAGGTTAGGTAAGGTTTTTGAGAAAATCGTTTGTTTTCGTGATTTTGCGAGTTTCATTAGTAAAAGTACAACACTGTTTATTCGTCGATTATGCGCGTTAAAGTTACCTATCGTTTTTTATTTTTTGCATTTTTTTTTGTTCCGATGTCCACAATTAAGGAGGTTTAGTGGGGTTAGGTTCGTTTTGATAGGTATTAAGTTAGGCGAAATTATAAAGTTAGGTTAGGTAAGGTTTTTGAGAAAATCGTTTGTTTTCGTGATTTTGCGAGTTTCATTAGTAAAAGGACAACACTGTTTATTCGTCGATTATGCGCGTTAAAGTTACCTATCGTTTTTGATTTTTTGCATTTTTTTTTGTTCCGATGTCCATTGTTAAGGAGGTTTAGTGGGGTTAGGTTCGTTTTGATAGGTATTAAGTTAGGCGAAATTATAAAGTTAGGTTAGGTAAGGTTTTTGAGAACATCGTTTTTCTGTGATTTTTTGAGTTTCATTAGTAAAAGTACAACACCGTTTATTCGTCGATTATGCGCGTTAAAGTTACCTATCGTTTTTGATTTTTTGCATTTTTTTTTGTTCCGATGTCCATTGTTAAGGAGGTTTAGTGGGGTTAGGTTCGTTTTGATAGGTATTAAGTTAGGCGAAATTATAAAGTTAGGTTAGGTAAGGTTTTTGAGAACATCGTTTTTCTGTGATTTTTTGAGTTTCATTAGTAAAAGTACAACACCGTTTATTCGTCGATTATGCGCGTTAAAGTTACCTATCGTTTTTGATTTTTTGCATTTCTTTTTGTTCCGATGTTCATAATTAAGGAGGTTTAGTGGGGTTAGGTTTGTTTTGATAGGTATTAAGTTAGGCGAAATTATAAAGTTAGGTTAGGTAAGGTTTTTGAGAAAATCGTTTGTTTTCGTGATTTTGCGAGTTTCATTAGTAAAAGTACAACACTGTTTATTCGTCGATTATGCGCGTTAAAGTTACCTATCGTTTTTGATTTTTTGCATTTCTTTTTGTTCCGATGTTCATAATTAAGGAGGTTTAGTGGGGTTAGGTTCGTTTTGATAGGTATTAAGTTAGGCGAAATTATAAAGTTAGGTTAGGTAAGGTTTTTGAGAACATCGTTTTTCTGTGATTTTTTGAGTTTCATTAGTAAAAGTACAACACCGTTTATTCGTCGGTTATGCGCGCTAAAGTTATCTATTGTTTTTTATTTTTTGTATTTCGTTTGCTCCGATGTCCATTGTTAAGGAGGTTTAGTGGGGTTAGGTTCGTTTTGGTAGGTATTAAGTTAGGCGAAATTATAAAGTTAGGTTAGGTAAGGTTTTTGAGAAAATCGTTTGTTTTCGTGATTTTGCGAGTTTCATTAGTAAAAGTACAACACTGTTTATTCGTCGATTATGCGCGTTAAAGTTACCTATCGTTTTTGATTTTTTGCATTTTTTTTTGTTCCGATGTCCATAATTAAGGAGGTTTAGTGGGGTTAGGTTTGTTTTGATAGGTATTAAGTTAGGCGAAATTATAAAGTTAGGTTAGGTAAGGTTTTTGAGAAAATCGTTTGTTTTCGTGATTTTGCGAGTTTCATTAGTAAAAGGACAACACTGTTTATTCGTCGATTATGCGCGTTAAAGTTACCTATCGTTTTTTATTTTTTGCATTTTTTTTTGTTCCGATGTCCATTGTTAAGGAGGTTTAGTGGGGTTAGGTTCGTTTTGATAGGTATTAAGTTAGGCGAAATTATAAAGTTAGGTTAGGTAAGGTTTTTGAGAAAATCGTTTGTTTTTGTGATTTTGCGAGTTTCATTAGTAAAAGTACAACACTGTTTATTCGTCGATTATGCGCGTTAAAGTTACCTATCGTTTTTGATTTTTTGCATTTTTTTTTGTTCCGATGTCCATTGTTAAGGAGGTTTAGTGGGGTTAGGTTCGTTTTGATAGGTATTAAGTTAGGCGAAATTATAAAGTTAGGTTAGGTAAGGTTTTTGAGAACATCGTTTTTCTGTGATTTTTTGAGTTTCATTAGTAAAAGTACAACACCGTTTATTCGTCGATTATGCGCGTTAAAGTTACCTATCGTTTTTGATTTTTTGCATTTCTTTTTGTTCCGATGTTCATAATTAAGGAGGTTTAGTGGGGTTAGGTTTGTTTTGATAGGTATTAAGTTAGGCGAAATTATAAAGTTAGGTTAGGTAAGGTTTTTGAGAAAATCGTTTGTTTTCGTGATTTTGCGAGTTTCATTAGTAAAAGTACAACACTGTTTATTCGTCGATTATGCGCGTTAAAGTTACCTATCGTTTTTGATTTTTTGCATTTCTTTTTGTTCCGATGTTCATAATTAAGGAGGTTTAGTGGGGTTAGGTTTGTTTTGATAGGTATTAAGTTAGGCGAAATTATAAAGTTAGGTTAGGTAAGGTTTTTGAGAAAATCGTTTGTTTTCGTGATTTTGCGAGTTTCATTAGTAAAAGTACAACACTGTTTATTCGTCGATTATGCGCGTTAAAGTTACCTATCATTTTTTATTTTTTGCATTTTTTTTTGTTCCGATGTAAATAATTAAGGAGGTTTAGTGGGGTTAGGTTCGTTTTGATAGGTATTAAGTTAGGCGAAATTATAAAGTTAGGTTAGGTAAGGTTTTTGAGAAAATCGTTTGTTTTCGTGATTTTGCGAGTTTCATTAGTAAAAGTACAACACTGTTTATTCGTCGATTATGCGCGTTAAAGTTACCTATCGTTTTTGATTTTTTGCATTTTTTTTTGTTCCGATGTCCATTGTTAAGAAGGTTTAGTGGGGTTAGGTTCGTTTTGATAGGTATTAAGTTAGGCGAAATTATAAAGTTAGGTTAGGTAAGGTTTTTGAGAACATCGTTTTTCTGTGATTTTTTGAGTTTCATTAGTAAAAGTACAACACCGTTTATTCGTCGATTATGCGCGTTAAAGTTACCTATCGTTTTTGATTTTTTGCATTTCTTTTTGTTCCGATGTTCATAATTAAGAAGGTTTAGTGGGGTTAGGTTTGTTTTGATAGGTATTAAGTTAGGCGAAATTATAAAGTTAGGTTAGGTAAGGTTTTTGAGAAAATCGTTTGTTTTCGTGATTTTGCGAGTTTCATTAGTAAAAGTACAACACTGTTTATTCGTCGATTATGCGCGTTAAAGTTACCTATCATTTTTTATTTTTTGCATTTTTTTTTGTTCCGATGTAAATAATTAAGGAGGTTTAGTGGGGTTAGGTTCGTTTTGATAGGTATTAAGTTAGGCGAAATTATAAAGTTAGGTTAGGTAAGGTTTTTGAGAAAATCGTTTGTTTTCGTGATTTTGCGAGTTTCATTAGTAAAAGTACAACACTGTTTATTCGTCGATTATGCGCGTTAAAGTTACCTATCGTTTTTGATTTTTTGCATTTTTTTTTGTTCCGATGTCCATTGTTAAGAAGGTTTAGTGGGGTTAGGTTCGTTTTGATAGGTATTAAGTTAGGCGAAATTATAAAGTTAGGTTAGGTAAGGTTTTTGAGAACATCGTTTTTCTGTGATTTTTTGAGTTTCATTAGTAAAAGTACAACACCGTTTATTCGTCGATTATGCGCGTTAAAGTTACCTATCGTTTTTGATTTTTTGCATTTCTTTTTGTTCCGATGTTCATAATTAAGGAGGTTTAGTGGGGTTAGGTTTGTTTTGATAGGTATTAAGTTAGGCGAAATTATAAAGTTAGGTTAGGTAAGGTTTTTGAGAAAATCGTTTGTTTTCGTGATTTTGCGAGTTTCATTAGTAAAAGTACAACACTGTTTATTCGTCGATTATGCGCGTTAAAGTTACCTATCGTTTTTGATTTTTTGCGTTTTTTTTTGTTCCGATGTCCATAATTAAGGAGGTTTAGTGGGGTTAGGTTTGTTTTGATAGGTATTAAGTTAGGCGAAATTATAAAGTTAGGTTAGGTAAGGTTTTTGAGAAAATCGTTTGTTTTCGTGATTTTGCGAGTTTCATTAGTAAAAGTACAACACTGTTTATTCGTCGATTATGCGCGTTAAAGTTACCTATCGTTTTTGATTTTTTTGCATTTCTTTTTGTTCCGATGTTCATAATTAAGGAGGTTTAGTGGGGTTAGGTTTGTTTTGATAGGTATTAAGTTAGGCGAAATTATAAAGTTAGGTTAGGTAAGGTTTTTGAGAAAATCGTTTGTTTTCGTGATTTTGCGAGTTTCATTAGTAAAAGTACAACACTGTTTATTCGTCGATTATGCGCGTTAAAGTTACCTATCGTTTTTGATTTTTTTGCATTTCTTTTTGTTCCGATGTTCATAATTAAGGAGGTTTAGTGGGGTTAGGTTTGTTTTGATAGGTATTAAGTTAGGCGAAATTATAAAGTTAGGTTAGGTAAGGTTTTTGAGAAAATCGTTTGTTTTCGTGATTTTGCGAGTTTCATTAGTAAAAGTACAACACTGTTTATTCGTCGATTATGCGCGTTAAAGTTACCTATCGTTTTTTATTTTTTGCATTTTTTTTTGTTCCGATGTCCACAATTAAGGAGGTTTAGTGGGGTTAGGTTCGTTTTGATAGGTATTAAGTTAGGCGAAATTATAAAGTTAGGTTAGGTAAGGTTTTTGAGAAAATCGTTTGTTTTCGTGATTTTGCGAGTTTCATTAGTAAAAGGACAACACTGTTTATTCGTCGATTATGCGCGTTAAAGTTACCTATCGTTTTTGATTTTTTGCATTTTTTTTTGTTCCGATGTCCATTGTTAAGGAGGTTTAGTGGGGTTAGGTTCGTTTTGATAGGTATTAAGTTAGGCGAAATTATAAAGTTAGGTTAGGTAAGGTTTTTGAGAACATCGTTTTTCTGTGATTTTTTGAGTTTCATTAGTAAAAGTACAACACCGTTTATTCGTCGATTATGCGCGTTAAAGTTACCTATCGTTTTTGATTTTTTGCATTTTTTTTTGTTCCGATGTCCATTGTTAAGGAGGTTTAGTGGGGTTAGGTTCGTTTTGATAGGTATTAAGTTAGGCGAAATTATAAAGTTAGGTTAGGTAAGGTTTTTGAGAACATCGTTTTTCTGTGATTTTTTGAGTTTCATTAGTAAAAGTACAACACCGTTTATTCGTCGATTATGCGCGTTAAAGTTACCTATCGTTTTTGATTTTTTGCATTTCTTTTTGTTCCGATGTTCATAATTAAGGAGGTTTAGTGGGGTTAGGTTTGTTTTGATAGGTATTAAGTTAGGCGAAATTATAAAGTTAGGTTAGGTAAGGTTTTTGAGAAAATCGTTTGTTTTCGTGATTTTGCGAGTTTCATTAGTAAAAGTACAACACTGTTTATTCGTCGATTATGCGCGTTAAAGTTACCTATCGTTTTTGATTTTTTGCATTTCTTTTTGTTCCGATGTTCATAATTAAGGAGGTTTAGTGGGGTTAGGTTCGTTTTGATAGGTATTAAGTTAGGCGAAATTATAAAGTTAGGTTAGGTAAGGTTTTTGAGAACATCGTTTTTCTGTGATTTTTTGAGTTTCATTAGTAAAAGTACAACACCGTTTATTCGTCGGTTATGCGCGCTAAAGTTATCTATTGTTTTTTATTTTTTGTATTTCGTTTGCTCCGATGTCCATTGTTAAGGAGGTTTAGTGGGGTTAGGTTCGTTTTGGTAGGTATTAAGTTAGGCGAAATTATAAAGTTAGGTTAGGTAAGGTTTTTGAGAAAATCGTTTGTTTTCGTGATTTTGCGAGTTTCATTAGTAAAAGTACAACACTGTTTATTCGTCGATTATGCGCGTTAAAGTTACCTATCGTTTTTGATTTTTTGCATTTTTTTTTGTTCCGATGTCCATAATTAAGGAGGTTTAGTGGGGTTAGGTTTGTTTTGATAGGTATTAAGTTAGGCGAAATTATAAAGTTAGGTTAGGTAAGGTTTTTGAGAAAATCGTTTGTTTTCGTGATTTTGCGAGTTTCATTAGTAAAAGGACAACACTGTTTATTCGTCGATTATGCGCGTTAAAGTTACCTATCGTTTTTTATTTTTTGCATTTTTTTTTGTTCCGATGTCCATTGTTAAGGAGGTTTAGTGGGGTTAGGTTCGTTTTGATAGGTATTAAGTTAGGCGAAATTATAAAGTTAGGTTAGGTAAGGTTTTTGAGAAAATCGTTTGTTTTTGTGATTTTGCGAGTTTCATTAGTAAAAGTACAACACTGTTTATTCGTCGATTATGCGCGTTAAAGTTACCTATCGTTTTTGATTTTTTGCATTTTTTTTTGTTCCGATGTCCATTGTTAAGGAGGTTTAGTGGGGTTAGGTTCGTTTTGATAGGTATTAAGTTAGGCGAAATTATAAAGTTAGGTTAGGTAAGGTTTTTGAGAACATCGTTTTTCTGTGATTTTTTGAGTTTCATTAGTAAAAGTACAACACCGTTTATTCGTCGATTATGCGCGTTAAAGTTACCTATCGTTTTTGATTTTTTGCATTTCTTTTTGTTCCGATGTTCATAATTAAGGAGGTTTAGTGGGGTTAGGTTTGTTTTGATAGGTATTAAGTTAGGCGAAATTATAAAGTTAGGTTAGGTAAGGTTTTTGAGAAAATCGTTTGTTTTCGTGATTTTGCGAGTTTCATTAGTAAAAGTACAACACTGTTTATTCGTCGATTATGCGCGTTAAAGTTACCTATCGTTTTTGATTTTTTGCATTTCTTTTTGTTCCGATGTTCATAATTAAGGAGGTTTAGTGGGGTTAGGTTTGTTTTGATAGGTATTAAGTTAGGCGAAATTATAAAGTTAGGTTAGGTAAGGTTTTTGAGAAAATCGTTTGTTTTCGTGATTTTGCGAGTTTCATTAGTAAAAGTACAACACTGTTTATTCGTCGATTATGCGCGTTAAAGTTACCTATCATTTTTTATTTTTTGCATTTTTTTTTGTTCCGATGTAAATAATTAAGGAGGTTTAGTGGGGTTAGGTTCGTTTTGATAGGTATTAAGTTAGGCGAAATTATAAAGTTAGGTTAGGTAAGGTTTTTGAGAAAATCGTTTGTTTTCGTGATTTTGCGAGTTTCATTAGTAAAAGTACAACACTGTTTATTCGTCGATTATGCGCGTTAAAGTTACCTATCGTTTTTGATTTTTTGCATTTTTTTTTGTTCCGATGTCCATTGTTAAGAAGGTTTAGTGGGGTTAGGTTCGTTTTGATAGGTATTAAGTTAGGCGAAATTATAAAGTTAGGTTAGGTAAGGTTTTTGAGAACATCGTTTTTCTGTGATTTTTTGAGTTTCATTAGTAAAAGTACAACACCGTTTATTCGTCGATTATGCGCGTTAAAGTTACCTATCGTTTTTGATTTTTTGCATTTCTTTTTGTTCCGATGTTCATAATTAAGAAGGTTTAGTGGGGTTAGGTTTGTTTTGATAGGTATTAAGTTAGGCGAAATTATAAAGTTAGGTTAGGTAAGGTTTTTGAGAAAATCGTTTGTTTTCGTGATTTTGCGAGTTTCATTAGTAAAAGTACAACACTGTTTATTCGTCGATTATGCGCGTTAAAGTTACCTATCATTTTTTATTTTTTGCATTTTTTTTTGTTCCGATGTAAATAATTAAGGAGGTTTAGTGGGGTTAGGTTCGTTTTGATAGGTATTAAGTTAGGCGAAATTATAAAGTTAGGTTAGGTAAGGTTTTTGAGAAAATCGTTTGTTTTCGTGATTTTGCGAGTTTCATTAGTAAAAGTACAACACTGTTTATTCGTCGATTATGCGCGTTAAAGTTACCTATCGTTTTTGATTTTTTGCATTTTTTTTTGTTCCGATGTCCATTGTTAAGAAGGTTTAGTGGGGTTAGGTTCGTTTTGATAGGTATTAAGTTAGGCGAAATTATAAAGTTAGGTTAGGTAAGGTTTTTGAGAACATCGTTTTTCTGTGATTTTTTGAGTTTCATTAGTAAAAGTACAACACCGTTTATTCGTCGATTATGCGCGTTAAAGTTACCTATCGTTTTTGATTTTTTGCATTTCTTTTTGTTCCGATGTTCATAATTAAGGAGGTTTAGTGGGGTTAGGTTTGTTTTGATAGGTATTAAGTTAGGCGAAATTATAAAGTTAGGTTAGGTAAGGTTTTTGAGAAAATCGTTTGTTTTCGTGATTTTGCGAGTTTCATTAGTAAAAGTACAACACTGTTTATTCGTCGATTATGCGCGTTAAAGTTACCTATCGTTTTTGATTTTTTGCGTTTTTTTTTGTTCCGATGTCCATAATTAAGGAGGTTTAGTGGGGTTAGGTTTGTTTTGATAGGTATTAAGTTAGGCGAAATTATAAAGTTAGGTTAGGTAAGGTTTTTGAGAAAATCGTTTGTTTTCGTGATTTTGCGAGTTTCATTAGTAAAAGTACAACACTGTTTATTCGTCGATTATGCGCGTTAAAGTTACCTATCGTTTTTGATTTTTTTGCATTTCTTTTTGTTCCGATGTTCATAATTAAGGAGGTTTAGTGGGGTTAGGTTTGTTTTGATAGGTATTAAGTTAGGCGAAATTATAAAGTTAGGTTAGGTAAGGTTTTTGAGAAAATCGTTTGTTTTCGTGATTTTGCGAGTTTCATTAGTAAAAGTACAACACTGTTTATTCGTCGATTATGCGCGTTAAAGTTACCTATCGTTTTTTATTTTTTGCATTTTTTTTTGTTCCGATGTCCACAATTAAGGAGGTTTAGTGGGGTTAGGTTCGTTTTGATAGGTATTAAGTTAGGCGAAATTATAAAGTTAGGTTAGGTAAGGTTTTTGAGAAAATCGTTTGTTTTCGTGATTTTGCGAGTTTCATTAGTAAAAGGACAACACTGTTTATTCGTCGATTATGCGCGTTAAAGTTACCTATCGTTTTTGATTTTTTGCATTTTTTTTTGTTCCGATGTCCATTGTTAAGGAGGTTTAGTGGGGTTAGGTTCGTTTTGATAGGTATTAAGTTAGGCGAAATTATAAAGTTAGGTTAGGTAAGGTTTTTGAGAACATCGTTTTTCTGTGATTTTTTGAGTTTCATTAGTAAAAGTACAACACCGTTTATTCGTCGATTATGCGCGTTAAAGTTACCTATCGTTTTTGATTTTTTGCATTTTTTTTTGTTCCGATGTCCATTGTTAAGGAGGTTTAGTGGGGTTAGGTTCGTTTTGATAGGTATTAAGTTAGGCGAAATTATAAAGTTAGGTTAGGTAAGGTTTTTGAGAACATCGTTTTTCTGTGATTTTTTGAGTTTCATTAGTAAAAGTACAACACCGTTTATTCGTCGATTATGCGCGTTAAAGTTACCTATCGTTTTTGATTTTTTGCATTTCTTTTTGTTCCGATGTTCATAATTAAGGAGGTTTAGTGGGGTTAGGTTTGTTTTGATAGGTATTAAGTTAGGCGAAATTATAAAGTTAGGTTAGGTAAGGTTTTTGAGAAAATCGTTTGTTTTCGTGATTTTGCGAGTTTCATTAGTAAAAGTACAACACTGTTTATTCGTCGATTATGCGCGTTAAAGTTACCTATCGTTTTTGATTTTTTGCATTTCTTTTTGTTCCGATGTTCATAATTAAGGAGGTTTAGTGGGGTTAGGTTCGTTTTGATAGGTATTAAGTTAGGCGAAATTATAAAGTTAGGTTAGGTAAGGTTTTTGAGAACATCGTTTTTCTGTGATTTTTTGAGTTTCATTAGTAAAAGTACAACACCGTTTATTCGTCGGTTATGCGCGCTAAAGTTATCTATTGTTTTTTATTTTTTGTATTTCGTTTGCTCCGATGTCCATTGTTAAGGAGGTTTAGTGGGGTTAGGTTCGTTTTGGTAGGTATTAAGTTAGGCGAAATTATAAAGTTAGGTTAGGTAAGGTTTTTGAGAAAATCGTTTGTTTTCGTGATTTTGCGAGTTTCATTAGTAAAAGTACAACACTGTTTATTCGTCGATTATGCGCGTTAAAGTTACCTATCGTTTTTGATTTTTTGCATTTTTTTTTGTTCCGATGTCCATAATTAAGGAGGTTTAGTGGGGTTAGGTTTGTTTTGATAGGTATTAAGTTAGGCGAAATTATAAAGTTAGGTTAGGTAAGGTTTTTGAGAAAATCGTTTGTTTTCGTGATTTAGCGAGTTTCATTAGTAAAAGGACAACACTGTTTATTCGTCGATTATGCGCGTTAAAGTTACCTATCGTTTTTTATTTTTTGCATTTTTTTTTGTTCCGATGTCCATTGTTAAGGAGGTTTAGTGGGGTTAGGTTCGTTTTGATAGGTATTAAGTTAGGCGAAATTATAAAGTTAGGTTAGGTAAGGTTTTTGAGAAAATCGTTTGTTTTTGTGATTTTGCGAGTTTCATTAGTAAAAGTACAACACTGTTTATTCGTCGATTATGCGCGTTAAAGTTACCTATCGTTTTTGATTTTTTGCATTTTTTTTTGTTCCGATGTCCATTGTTAAGGAGGTTTAGTGGGGTTAGGTTCGTTTTGATAGGTATTAAGTTAGGCGAAATTATAAAGTTAGGTTAGGTAAGGTTTTTGAGAACATCGTTTTTCTGTGATTTTTTGAGTTTCATTAGTAAAAGTACAACACCGTTTATTCGTCGATTATGCGCGTTAAAGTTACCTATCGTTTTTGATTTTTTGCATTTCTTTTTGTTCCGATGTTCATAATTAAGGAGGTTTAGTGGGGTTAGGTTTGTTTTGATAGGTATTAAGTTAGGCGAAATTATAAAGTTAGGTTAGGTAAGGTTTTTGAGAAAATCGTTTGTTTTCGTGATTTTGCGAGTTTCATTAGTAAAAGTACAACACTGTTTATTCGTCGATTATGCGCGTTAAAGTTACCTATCGTTTTTGATTTTTTGCATTTCTTTTTGTTCCGATGTTCATAATTAAGGAGGTTTAGTGGGGTTAGGTTTGTTTTGATAGGTATTAAGTTAGGCGAAATTATAAAGTTAGGTTAGGTAAGGTTTTTGAGAAAATCGTTTGTTTTCGTGATTTTGCGAGTTTCATTAGTAAAAGTACAACACTGTTTATTCGTCGATTATGCGCGTTAAAGTTACCTATCATTTTTTATTTTTTGCATTTTTTTTTGTTCCGATGTAAATAATTAAGGAGGTTTAGTGGGGTTAGGTTCGTTTTGATAGGTATTAAGTTAGGCGAAATTATAAAGTTAGGTTAGGTAAGGTTTTTGAGAAAATCGTTTGTTTTCGTGATTTTGCGAGTTTCATTAGTAAAAGTACAACACTGTTTATTCGTCGATTATGCGCGTTAAAGTTACCTATCGTTTTTGATTTTTTGCATTTTTTTTTGTTCCGATGTCCATTGTTAAGAAGGTTTAGTGGGGTTAGGTTCGTTTTGATAGGTATTAAGTTAGGCGAAATTATAAAGTTAGGTTAGGTAAGGTTTTTGAGAACATCGTTTTTCTGTGATTTTTTGAGTTTCATTAGTAAAAGTACAACACCGTTTATTCGTCGATTATGCGCGTTAAAGTTACCTATCGTTTTTGATTTTTTGCATTTCTTTTTGTTCCGATGTTCATAATTAAGAAGGTTTAGTGGGGTTAGGTTTGTTTTGATAGGTATTAAGTTAGGCGAAATTATAAAGTTAGGTTAGGTAAGGTTTTTGAGAAAATCGTTTGTTTTCGTGATTTTGCGAGTTTCATTAGTAAAAGTACAACACTGTTTATTCGTCGATTATGCGCGTTAAAGTTACCAATCGTTTTTGATTTTTTGCGTTTTTTTTTTGTTCCGATGTCCATAATTAAGGAGGTTTAGTGGGGTTAGGTTCGTTTTGATAGGTATTAAGTTAGGCGAAATTATAAAGTTAGGTTAGGTAAGGTTTTTGAGAAAATCGTTTGTTTTCGTGATTTTGCGAGTTTCATTAGTAAAAGTACAACACTGTTTATTCGTCGATTATGCGCGTTAAAGTTACCTATCGTTTTTGATTTTTTGCATTTTTTTTTGTTCCGATGTCCATTGTTAAGAAGGTTTAGTGGGGTTAGGTTCGTTTTGATAGGTATTAAGTTAGGCGAAATTATAAAGTTAGGTTAGGTAAGGTTTTTGAGAACATCGTTTTTCTGTGATTTTTTGAGTTTCATTAGTAAAAGTACAACACCGTTTATTCGTCGATTATGCGCGTTAAAGTTACCTATCGTTTTTGATTTTTTGCATTTCTTTTTGTTCCGATGTTCATAATTAAGGAGGTTTAGTGGGGTTAGGTTTGTTTTGATAGGTATTAAGTTAGGCGAAATTATAAAGTTAGGTTAGGTAAGGTTTTTGAGAAAATCGTTTGTTTTCGTGATTTTGCGAGTTTCATTAGTAAAAGTACAACACTGTTTATTCGTCGATTATGCGCGTTAAAGTTACCTATCGTTTTTGATTTTTTGCGTTTTTTTTTGTTCCGATGTCCATAATTAAGGAGGTTTAGTGGGGTTAGGTTTGTTTTGATAGGTATTAAGTTAGGCGAAATTATAAAGTTAGGTTAGGTAAGGTTTTTGAGAAAATCGTTTGTTTTCGTGATTTTGCGAGTTTCATTAGTAAAAGTACAACACTGTTTATTCGTCGATTATGCGCGTTAAAGTTACCTATCGTTTTTGATTTTTTTGCATTTCTTTTTGTTCCGATGTTCATAATTAAGGAGGTTTAGTGGGGTTAGGTTTGTTTTGATAGGTATTAAGTTAGGCGAAATTATAAAGTTAGGTTAGGTAAGGTTTTTGAGAAAATCGTTTGTTTTCGTGATTTTGCGAGTTTCATTAGTAAAAGGACAACACTGTTTATTCGTCGATTATGCGCGTTAAAGTTACCTATCGTTTTTGATTTTTTGCATTTTTTTTTGTTCCGATGTCCATTGTTAAGGAGGTTTAGTGGGGTTAGGTTCGTTTTGATAGGTATTAAGTTAGGCGAAATTATAAAGTTAGGTTAGGTAAGGTTTTTGAGAACATCGTTTTTCTGTGATTTTTTGAGTTTCATTAGTAAAAGTACAACACCGTTTATTCGTCGATTATGCGCGTTAAAGTTACCTATCGTTTTTGATTTTTTGCATTTTTTTTTGTTCCGATGTCCATTGTTAAGGAGGTTTAGTGGGGTTAGGTTCGTTTTGATAGGTATTAAGTTAGGCGAAATTATAAAGTTAGGTTAGGTAAGGTTTTTGAGAACATCGTTTTTCTGTGATTTTTTGAGTTTCATTAGTAAAAGTACAACACCGTTTATTCGTCGATTATGCGCGTTAAAGTTACCTATCGTTTTTGATTTTTTGCATTTCTTTTTGTTCCGATGTTCATAATTAAGGAGGTTTAGTGGGGTTAGGTTTGTTTTGATAGGTATTAAGTTAGGCGAAATTATAAAGTTAGGTTAGGTAAGGTTTTTGAGAAAATCGTTTGTTTTCGTGATTTTGCGAGTTTCATTAGTAAAAGTACAACACTGTTTATTCGTCGATTATGCGCGTTAAAGTTACCTATCGTTTTTGATTTTTTGCATTTCTTTTTGTTCCGATGTTCATAATTAAGGAGGTTTAGTGGGGTTAGGTTCGTTTTGATAGGTATTAAGTTAGGCGAAATTATAAAGTTAGGTTAGGTAAGGTTTTTGAGAACATCGTTTTTCTGTGATTTTTTGAGTTTCATTAGTAAAAGTACAACACCGTTTATTCGTCGGTTATGCGCGCTAAAGTTATCTATTGTTTTTTATTTTTTGTATTTCGTTTGCTCCGATGTCCATTGTTAAGGAGGTTTAGTGGGGTTAGGTTCGTTTTGGTAGGTATTAAGTTAGGCGAAATTATAAAGTTAGGTTAGGTAAGGTTTTTGAGAAAATCGTTTGTTTTCGTGATTTTGCGAGTTTCATTAGTAAAAGTACAACACTGTTTATTCGTCGATTATGCGCGTTAAAGTTACCTATCGTTTTTGATTTTTTGCATTTTTTTTTGTTCCGATGTCCATAATTAAGGAGGTTTAGTGGGGTTAGGTTTGTTTTGATAGGTATTAAGTTAGGCGAAATTATAAAGTTAGGTTAGGTAAGGTTTTTGAGAAAATCGTTTGTTTTCGTGATTTTGCGAGTTTCATTAGTAAAAGGACAACACTGTTTATTCGTCGATTATGCGCGTTAAAGTTACCTATCGTTTTTTATTTTTTGCATTTTTTTTTGTTCCGATGTCCATTGTTAAGGAGGTTTAGTGGGGTTAGGTTCGTTTTGATAGGTATTAAGTTAGGCGAAATTATAAAGTTAGGTTAGGTAAGGTTTTTGAGAAAATCGTTTGTTTTTGTGATTTTGCGAGTTTCATTAGTAAAAGTACAACACTGTTTATTCGTCGATTATGCGCGTTAAAGTTACCTATCGTTTTTGATTTTTTGCATTTTTTTTTGTTCCGATGTCCATTGTTAAGGAGGTTTAGTGGGGTTAGGTTCGTTTTGATAGGTATTAAGTTAGGCGAAATTATAAAGTTAGGTTAGGTAAGGTTTTTGAGAACATCGTTTTTCTGTGATTTTTTGAGTTTCATTAGTAAAAGTACAACACCGTTTATTCGTCGATTATGCGCGTTAAAGTTACCTATCGTTTTTGATTTTTTGCATTTCTTTTTGTTCCGATGTTCATAATTAAGGAGGTTTAGTGGGGTTAGGTTTGTTTTGATAGGTATTAAGTTAGGCGAAATTATAAAGTTAGGTTAGGTAAGGTTTTTGAGAAAATCGTTTGTTTTCGTGATTTTGCGAGTTTCATTAGTAAAAGTACAACACTGTTTATTCGTCGATTATGCGCGTTAAAGTTACCTATCGTTTTTGATTTTTTGCATTTCTTTTTGTTCCGATGTTCATAATTAAGGAGGTTTAGTGGGGTTAGGTTTGTTTTGATAGGTATTAAGTTAGGCGAAATTATAAAGTTAGGTTAGGTAAGGTTTTTGAGAAAATCGTTTGTTTTCGTGATTTTGCGAGTTTCATTAGTAAAAGTACAACACTGTTTATTCGTCGATTATGCGCGTTAAAGTTACCTATCATTTTTTATTTTTTGCATTTTTTTTTGTTCCGATGTAAATAATTAAGGAGGTTTAGTGGGGTTAGGTTCGTTTTGATAGGTATTAAGTTAGGCGAAATTATAAAGTTAGGTTAGGTAAGGTTTTTGAGAAAATCGTTTGTTTTCGTGATTTTGCGAGTTTCATTAGTAAAAGTACAACACTGTTTATTCGTCGATTATGCGCGTTAAAGTTACCTATCGTTTTTGATTTTTTGCATTTTTTTTTGTTCCGATGTCCATTGTTAAGAAGGTTTAGTGGGGTTAGGTTCGTTTTGATAGGTATTAAGTTAGGCGAAATTATAAAGTTAGGTTAGGTAAGGTTTTTGAGAAAATCGTTTGTTTTCGTGATTTTGCGAGTTTCATTAGTAAAAGTACAACACTGTTTATTCGTCGATTATGCGCGTTAAAGTTACCTATCGTTTTTGATTTTTTGCATTTCTTTTTGTTCCGATGTTCATAATTAAGGAGGTTTAGTGGGGTTAGGTTCGTTTTGATAGGTATTAAGTTAGGCGAAATTATAAAGTTAGGTTAGGTAAGGTTTTTGAGAACATCGTTTTTCTGTGATTTTTTGAGTTTCATTAGTAAAAGTACAACACCGTTTATTCGTCGGTTATGCGCGCTAAAGTTATCTATTGTTTTTTATTTTTTGTATTTCGTTTGCTCCGATGTCCATTGTTAAGGAGGTTTAGTGGGGTTAGGTTCGTTTTGGTAGGTATTAAGTTAGGCGAAATTATAAAGTTAGGTTAGGTAAGGTTTTTGAGAAAATCGTTTGTTTTCGTGATTTTGCGAGTTTCATTAGTAAAAGTACAACACTGTTTATTCGTCGATTATGCGCGTTAAAGTTACCTATCATTTTTTATTTTTTGCATTTTTTTTTGTTCCGATGTAAATAATTAAGGAGGTTTAGTGGGGTTAGGTTCGTTTTGATAGGTATTAAGTTAGGCGAAATTATAAAGTTAGGTTAGGTAAGGTTTTTGAGAAAATCGTTTGTTTTCGTGATTTTGCGAGTTTCATTAGTAAAAGTACAACACTGTTTATTCGTCGATTATGCGCGTTAAAGTTACCTATCGTTTTTGATTTTTTGCATTTTTTTTTGTTCCGATGTCCATTGTTAAGAAGGTTTAGTGGGGTTAGGTTCGTTTTGATAGGTATTAAGTTAGGCGAAATTATAAAGTTAGGTTAGGTAAGGTTTTTGAGAACATCGTTTTTCTGTGATTTTTTGAGTTTCATTAGTAAAAGTACAACACCGTTTATTCGTCGATTATGCGCGTTAAAGTTACCTATCGTTTTTGATTTTTTGCATTTCTTTTTGTTCCGATGTTCATAATTAAGGAGGTTTAGTGGGGTTAGGTTTGTTTTGATAGGTATTAAGTTAGGCGAAATTATAAAGTTAGGTTAGGTAAGGTTTTTGAGAAAATCGTTTGTTTTCGTGATTTTGCGAGTTTCATTAGTAAAAGTACAACACTGTTTATTCGTCGATTATGCGCGTTAAAGTTACCTATCGTTTTTGATTTTTTGCGTTTTTTTTTGTTCCGATGTCCATAATTAAGGAGGTTTAGTGGGGTTAGGTTTGTTTTGATAGGTATTAAGTTAGGCGAAATTATAAAGTTAGGTTAGGTAAGGTTTTTGAGAAAATCGTTTGTTTTCGTGATTTTGCGAGTTTCATTAGTAAAAGTACAACACTGTTTATTCGTCGATTATGCGCGTTAAAGTTACCTATCGTTTTTGATTTTTTTGCATTTCTTTTTGTTCCGATGTTCATAATTAAGGAGGTTTAGTGGGGTTAGGTTTGTTTTGATAGGTATTAAGTTAGGCGAAATTATAAAGTTAGGTTAGGTAAGGTTTTTGAGAAAATCGTTTGTTTTCGTGATTTTGCGAGTTTCATTAGTAAAAGTACAACACTGTTTATTCGTCGATTATGCGCGTTAAAGTTACCTATCGTTTTTTATTTTTTGCATTTTTTTTTGTTCCGATGTCCACAATTAAGGAGGTTTAGTGGGGTTAGGTTCGTTTTGATAGGTATTAAGTTAGGCGAAATTATAAAGTTAGGTTAGGTAAGGTTTTTGAGAAAATCGTTTGTTTTCGTGATTTTGCGAGTTTCATTAGTAAAAGGACAACACTGTTTATTCGTCGATTATGCGCGTTAAAGTTACCTATCGTTTTTGATTTTTTGCATTTTTTTTTGTTCCGATGTCCATTGTTAAGGAGGTTTAGTGGGGTTAGGTTCGTTTTGATAGGTATTAAGTTAGGCGAAATTATAAAGTTAGGTTAGGTAAGGTTTTTGAGAACATCGTTTTTCTGTGATTTTTTGAGTTTCATTAGTAAAAGTACAACACCGTTTATTCGTCGATTATGCGCGTTAAAGTTACCTATCGTTTTTGATTTTTTGCATTTTTTTTTGTTCCGATGTCCATTGTTAAGGAGGTTTAGTGGGGTTAGGTTCGTTTTGATAGGTATTAAGTTAGGCGAAATTATAAAGTTAGGTTAGGTAAGGTTTTTGAGAACATCGTTTTTCTGTGATTTTTTGAGTTTCATTAGTAAAAGTACAACACCGTTTATTCGTCGATTATGCGCGTTAAAGTTACCTATCGTTTTTGATTTTTTGCATTTCTTTTTGTTCCGATGTTCATAATTAAGGAGGTTTAGTGGGGTTAGGTTTGTTTTGATAGGTATTAAGTTAGGCGAAATTATAAAGTTAGGTTAGGTAAGGTTTTTGAGAAAATCGTTTGTTTTCGTGATTTTGCGAGTTTCATTAGTAAAAGTACAACACTGTTTATTCGTCGATTATGCGCGTTAAAGTTACCTATCGTTTTTGATTTTTTGCATTTCTTTTTGTTCCGATGTTCATAATTAAGGAGGTTTAGTGGGGTTAGGTTCGTTTTGATAGGTATTAAGTTAGGCGAAATTATAAAGTTAGGTTAGGTAAGGTTTTTGAGAACATCGTTTTTCTGTGATTTTTTGAGTTTCATTAGTAAAAGTACAACACCGTTTATTCGTCGGTTATGCGCGCTAAAGTTATCTATTGTTTTTTATTTTTTGTATTTCGTTTGCTCCGATGTCCATTGTTAAGGAGGTTTAGTGGGGTTAGGTTCGTTTTGGTAGGTATTAAGTTAGGCGAAATTATAAAGTTAGGTTAGGTAAGGTTTTTGAGAAAATCGTTTGTTTTCGTGATTTTGCGAGTTTCATTAGTAAAAGTACAACACTGTTTATTCGTCGATTATGCGCGTTAAAGTTACCTATCATTTTTTATTTTTTGCATTTTTTTTTGTTCCGATGTAAATAATTAAGGAGGTTTAGTGGGGTTAGGTTCGTTTTGATAGGTATTAAGTTAGGCGAAATTATAAAGTTAGGTTAGGTAAGGTTTTTGAGAAAATCGTTTGTTTTCGTGATTTTGCGAGTTTCATTAGTAAAAGTACAACACTGTTTATTCGTCGATTATGCGCGTTAAAGTTACCTATCGTTTTTGATTTTTTGCATTTTTTTTTGTTCCGATGTCCATTGTTAAGAAGGTTTAGTGGGGTTAGGTTCGTTTTGATAGGTATTAAGTTAGGCGAAATTATAAAGTTAGGTTAGGTAAGGTTTTTGAGAACATCGTTTTTCTGTGATTTTTTGAGTTTCATTAGTAAAAGTACAACACCGTTTATTCGTCGATTATGCGCGTTAAAGTTACCTATCGTTTTTGATTTTTTGCATTTCTTTTTGTTCCGATGTTCATAATTAAGAAGGTTTAGTGGGGTTAGGTTTGTTTTGATAGGTATTAAGTTAGGCGAAATTATAAAGTTAGGTTAGGTAAGGTTTTTGAGAAAATCGTTTGTTTTCGTGATTTTGCGAGTTTCATTAGTAAAAGTACAACACTGTTTATTCGTCGATTATGCGCGTTAAAGTTACCTATCGTTTTTGATTTTTTGCGTTTTTTTTTGTTCCGATGTCCATAATTAAGGAGGTTTAGTGGGGTTAGGTTTGTTTTGATAGGTATTAAGTTAGGCGAAATTATAAAGTTAGGTTAGGTAAGGTTTTTGAGAAAATCGTTTGTTTTCGTGATTTTGCGAGTTTCATTAGTAAAAGTACTACACTGTTTATTCGTCGATTATGCGCGTTAAAGTTACCTATCGTTTTTGATTTTTTGCATTTCTTTTTGTTCCGATGTTCATAATTAAGGAGGTTTAGTGGGGTTAGGTTTGTTTTGATAGGTATTAAGTTAGGCGAAATTATAAAGTTAGGTTAGGTAAGGTTTTTGAGAAAATCGTATGTTTTCGTGATTTTGCGAGTTTCATTAGTAAAAGTACAACACTGTTTATTCGTCGATTATGCGCGTTAAAGTTACCTATCGTTTTTGATTTTTTGCATTTCTTTTTGTTCCGATGTTCATAATTAAGGAGGTTTAGTGGGGTTAGGTTCGTTTTGATAGGTATTAAGTTAGGCGAAATTATAAAGTTAGGTTAGGTAAGGTTTTTGAGAACATCGTTTTTCTGTGATTTTTTGAGTTTCATTAGTAAAAGTACAACACCGTTTATTCGTCGGTTATGCGCGCTAAAGTTATCTATTGTTTTTTATTTTTTGTATTTCGTTTGCTCCGATGTCCATTGTTAAGGAGGTTTAGTGGGGTTAGGTTCGTTTTGGTAGGTATTAAGTTAGGCGAAATTATAAAGTTAGGTTAGGTAAGGTTTTTGAGAAAATCGTTTGTTTTCGTGATTTTGCGAGTTTCATTAGTAAAAGTACAACACTGTTTATTCGTCGATTATGCGCGTTAAAGTTACCTATCGTTTTTGATTTTTTGCATTTTTTTTTGTTCCGATGTCCATAATTAAGGAGGTTTAGTGGGGTTAGGTTTGTTTTGATAGGTATTAAGTTAGGCGAAATTATAAAGTTAGGTTAGGTAAGGTTTTTGAGAAAATCGTTTGTTTTCGTGATTTTGCGAGTTTCATTAGTAAAAGGACAACACTGTTTATTCGTCGATTATGCGCGTTAAAGTTACCTATCGTTTTTTATTTTTTGCATTTTTTTTTGTTCCGATGTCCATTGTTAAGGAGGTTTAGTGGGGTTAGGTTCGTTTTGATAGGTATTAAGTTAGGCGAAATTATAAAGTTAGGTTAGGTAAGGTTTTTGAGAAAATCGTTTGTTTTTGTGATTTTGCGAGTTTCATTAGTAAAAGTACAACACTGTTTATTCGTCGATTATGCGCGTTAAAGTTACCTATCGTTTTTGATTTTTTGCATTTTTTTTTGTTCCGATGTCCATTGTTAAGGAGGTTTAGTGGGGTTAGGTTCGTTTTGATAGGTATTAAGTTAGGCGAAATTATAAAGTTAGGTTAGGTAAGGTTTTTGAGAACATCGTTTTTCTGTGATTTTTTGAGTTTCATTAGTAAAAGTACAACACCGTTTATTCGTCGATTATGCGCGTTAAAGTTACCTATCGTTTTTGATTTTTTGCATTTCTTTTTGTTCCGATGTTCATAATTAAGGAGGTTTAGTGGGGTTAGGTTTGTTTTGATAGGTATTAAGTTAGGCGAAATTATAAAGTTAGGTTAGGTAAGGTTTTTGAGAAAATCGTTTGTTTTCGTGATTTTGCGAGTTTCATTAGTAAAAGTACAACACTGTTTATTCGTCGATTATGCGCGTTAAAGTTACCTATCGTTTTTGATTTTTTGCATTTCTTTTTGTTCCGATGTTCATAATTAAGGAGGTTTAGTGGGGTTAGGTTTGTTTTGATAGGTATTAAGTTAGGCGAAATTATAAAGTTAGGTTAGGTAAGGTTTTTGAGAAAATCGTTTGTTTTCGTGATTTTGCGAGTTTCATTAGTAAAAGTACAACACTGTTTATTCGTCGATTATGCGCGTTAAAGTTACCTATCATTTTTTATTTTTTGCATTTTTTTTTGTTCCGATGTAAATAATTAAGGAGGTTTAGTGGGGTTAGGTTCGTTTTGATAGGTATTAAGTTAGGCGAAATTATAAAGTTAGGTTAGGTAAGGTTTTTGAGAAAATCGTTTGTTTTCGTGATTTTGCGAGTTTCATTAGTAAAAGTACAACACTGTTTATTCGTCGATTATGCGCGTTAAAGTTACCTATCGTTTTTGATTTTTTGCATTTTTTTTTGTTCCGATGTCCATTGTTAAGAAGGTTTAGTGGGGTTAGGTTCGTTTTGATAGGTATTAAGTTAGGCGAAATTATAAAGTTAGGTTAGGTTAGGTTAGGTTAGGTTAGGTTAGGTTAGGTTAGGTTAGGTTAGGTTAGGTTAGGTTAGGTTAGGTTAGGTTAGGTTAGGTTAGGTTAGGTTAGGTTAGGTTAGGTTAGGTTAGGTTAGGTTGTATCCCAGGAGGAGATTTGTCGGGCCCTGGCAGAAAAATCAGGTTGTCCTCCCGACCAGTTTAAGGTCGGCAGCATTGGACTGGGCTACACGGGCGTTGGTTCCGTGATCGTTACATGCCCAGTCGGAGCAGTTGCGACACTAGTGAACGTGCATCGGGTGGCAATCGGCTGGAGCTCCGCGTCCATCCGAATTCTGGAACAGCGTCCAATGAGGTGCCATCGGTGCATGGGCACGGGCCATCCACAAATACTGTGCCCCTCCAAAAAGGATCGCAGTGGATTGTGCCACCGCTGCGGTCAGGAAGGTCATACGCTCGCCTCTTGTTCGGCCCCACCGCACTGTGCCATTTGCGCGGATCGTGGCCTGCCCTCGGGACATCGAATGGCCGGACTAAATTGCAAGCCCCCTCCGGTTAAGGGCCGTCGTTTCCCACTCCCAATCTCAGGGAATTCCAATATCACGGCCGCTCCGGCCGCCCCTGCAGTCGCGCCTATGGAAACTAACAATGTCAGTTAGATCCATAGGACGTGTACTGCAGGCAAACGTGAACCACTCAGTCAGCGCACAGGACCTCTTGTGTCAGGCGGTGGCTGAGTGGGACATCGACTTGGTGATTATCTCGGAGCCGAGTTCCATTCCCTCATCCCCGCGGTGGATGAGCTCGGTGGATGGCCTCGCGGCGGTCATGGTAGCCGGAGTGACGCCCCCTCTTTCTCTATTTGAACGAGGGGAGGGATTTGTTGCGGCGCGATGGGGGGGGATTACAGTGGTATCACTGTACTTCTCTCCTAATCGCAGCCGAGCGGAGTTCGGGCGTTTCTTGGCCGTGTTGGAGGGTGTGATACACAGAGCAGCGCCCAGTCCGGTGTTGGTGGCGGGCGACTTGAACGCTCACTCCCGCATGTGGGGAGACCTATTTACGGACGCGCGAGGTGGGGATTTGGAGTCCTGGGTTCTGTCCTCAGGGCTCCATATCCTCAATACAGGAAACACGCCGACTTGCGTGCGGTGGCAGGGCACGTCCAGAGTCGACGTGACCTTTGCCTCCGCATCCCTGTCTCCCTACATGAGGGACTGGCGCGTGGAGGAGGGGGTGGAGACTCTATCTGACCACAGATACGTCAGATATGAGGTCTCCACCACCCCAACGGCGGTGAATTCTCTCCGTCTCAGGATTGCGACGGGTGTTTCTCCTTTTCCCGGGTGGGTGCTCCCAAAGCTCCGGTCGGACGTGGCGGAGGAGGCAGCGTTGGTGCGAGCGTGGGCCGAGGTGCCCGACTCTATCGCGGAAGATCCCGACGCCATGGCGGAGTTACTTGCGGACGATCTTCGCGTCGTGTGTGACTCCGCCATGCCGAAGCGAGGAGCGGGCTCTCGGAACCCGAGGCAAATGTACTGGTGGACGCCGGATCTCTCTGAGATGCGTGCCACCAGCTTGAGGGCCAGACGTGCGTACCAGCGCTGTCGCAGGCGAGCCCGACGGGAGCCCGGCGAGGAGGAGAGACTTCGTCGCGATTATCGGGAGGCTGGCGGGGCGCTGAGGGTTGCCATCTGCAGGGCAAAGTCCGACGCCTGGGACAGGTACCTGGACGTCCTCGATGGTGACCCCTGGGGTCGACCGTACAGGATGATCAGGCGGAAACTCGCGGCTTCAGTTCCGCCTACATCCTGTATGGAGCCAGCACTCCTGAACAGAGTTCTCCGAACTCTGTTTCCGGAGACGGGAGACTTTGTGCCGCCAACCATGCCGACCTCCGGTTCTGCCTCGGAGGCGTGGGCTGCTGGGCCGCCGATTTCGGATGCGGAGTTCGGCATCGTAAGGGAACGGCTCAACCTTAAGAAGAAGGCGCCCGGGCCTGATGGAGTTCCGGCCAAAGTAATGGCCATCGCTCTGGGCCCTCTTGAAGCGCGTTTCCGAGCGGTGCTGAACATCTGCATCGGAGAGCGGCGTTTTCCCGGCAGATGGAAGGTGGGACGACTGTGTCTGCTGCGCAAGGAAGGCCGCCCGGCGGACTCGCCGGCGGGCTACCGGCCGATCGTGCTGCTCGATGAGGCGGGAAAAGCTTTTGAGAAGATTCTCGCCTCCCGCATCATCGAGCACCTCGAAAGTGTGGGACCCGACTTGGCAGACTGCCAGTACGGCTTCCGGACTGGGCGGTCTACGGCAGACGCAGTCATCCGTCTGAAGGGGTGGACAGAGGCGGCAGCGGCTCGTGGGGAGGTGGTGTTGGTGGTGTCCTTGGACATTGCCAACGCTTTTAATGCCATCCCCCACGAGTGTATTGAGGAGGCGCTGCGGTTCCACAGAGTGCCCATCTACCTTCGCCACTTGGTGAAGGACTACCTAAGGAACCGTAGCGTCGTGTATGAGGACGCTCAAGGACAGATTCGGCCTTGGAGGGTGGTGGCAGGTGTACCCCAGGGTTCCGTTCTCGGTCCGTTGTTGTGGAACCTGGGGTACAACTGGGTTCTTCGCGGCTCGCTGTTACCAAGGATGGACGTCGTATGTTTTGCGGACGATACCTTGGTGACAGCGGCTGCGGGAGAGTGGGAGGACGCAGCCCACCTTGCGTCGGTCGGCGCGTCTATGGTGGTCCGTCGAATACGGCTGCTGGGGTTGGACGTGGCCCTCTCCAAAACGAGGGCCATGCCCTTTCACCCCCCACGTCGAAGGGCTCCATCGTCCCTCTTTGTCCGTGTGGAGGGTGTTCGTGTCCAGGTCACCCCCCACATGAAGTACCTCGGATTGACGCTGGACTCCCGATGGACCTTTGAAAATCACATGGAACTCCTCGCTCCGCGGCTGCGTTCTGCCGCAGCCGCGCTCGGACGCCTGCTCCCCAACGTGGGAGGTCCCGGTGCATCCTGTCGCCGACTGTACCATGGCGTCATTCGATCGATGGCCCTGTATGGTGCCCCGGTGTGGGCAGAGTGTCTCTCCCGGAGGACGCGAGCTCTCCTGCGCCAACCGCAGAGGGTGATTGCGGCCCGGGCCGTGCGGGCATATCGCACGGTCAGCCACGGAGCTGCCTGTGTCTTAGCGGGCACGCTGCCGTGGGATGTCGATGCACTTGTGCTTGCAGAGGTGTATCGGCATCGGGTCGACGCCAGAAATCGAGGTGAGCGGCCTGACCTCGAGGATATCGAGGAGGTCCGCTCACAGGCGCGGAGAGAAGCGCTTCGTCGGTGGGTTGAGACACTTTCTCACCCGACCTCTGGCCATCGAACGATCGACGCCATCCGCCCGGTATTGGAGGAGTGGGTGAGTCGAGAGTGGGGAGTTCTCACTTTCCGACTGGTGCAGGTATTGACCGGACACGGGTGTTTCGGTCACTACCTGCACCGGGTCGCCCAGCGAGAGGAGACGCCTGCGTGTCATCACTGCGGCGCTCCTGACGACACATCCGAGCACACGTTGTGGGCGTGCTCTGCATGGCGGACCCAACGTGCTCTTTTGGGTGCCGCTATTGATGGACGCGGCCTCACACTGTCGGGCATGGTACGTGCTATGCTCGACAGTGTGGAGGCCTGGGAGGAGATCGCCAACTTCGCCGAGGACGTCATGTCGGCGAAGGAGGCTGCGGAGAGGGAGCGGGAAGAGGATGCTCTAGCCGCTCCCATCCGGCGTAGGCGGAGGGGAAGGAGAAGGCGAGTGGCTCCGGTCACAGACCTTCTCTAACCCTTTGGGTGGCCAGCACACGAGAGTGGCACTTTCGTGTGCATTGCACTGGCCACCACGTCTGGTGGATTACCTGGCGCACACCGAGGTAATCCTCCCCCCGGCGCGGTAGCTCAGCAAGGCTGAGCAGCCCTGAGGTGTTTTGGTGAATAAACTGGTCCCAAAACACCTCTGATTGGGCAGATCGGTGCCAAGGAGTTTTAGTGAGTATTCCCAGTGCCACCAACATCAGGTGCTGGGCGACCCTCACACTGTCACACGCCTCGCCAGCGTGTTTCGTCTGTAAGCGGATCACTCCTTGTAAAAAAAAAAAAAAAAAAAAAAAAAAAAAAAAAAAAGGTTAGGTTAGGTTAGGTTAGGTTAGGTTAGGTTAGGTTAGGTTAGGTTAGGTTAGGTTAGGTTAGGTTAGGTTAGGTTAGGTTAGGTTAGGTTAGGTTAGGTTAGGTTAGGTTAGGTTAGGTTAGGTTAGGTTAGGTTAGGTTAGGTTAGGTTAGGTTAGGTTAGGTTAGGTTAGGTTAGGTTAGGTTAGGTTAGGTTAGGTTAGGTTAGGTTAGGTTAGGTTAGGTTAGGTTAGGTTAGGTTAGGTTAGGTTAGGTTAGGTTAGGTTAGGTTAGGTTAGGTTAGGTTAGGTTAGGTTAGGTTAGGTTAGGTTAGGTTAGGTTAGGTTAGGTTAGGTTAGGTTAGGTTAGGTTAGGTTAGGTTAGGTTAGGTTAGGTTAGGTTAGGTTAGGTTAGGTTAGGTTAGGTTAGGTTAGGTTAGGTTAGGTTAGGTTAGGTTAGGTTAGGTTAGGTTAGGTTAGGTTAGGTTAGGTTAGGTTAGGTTAGGTTAGGTTAGGTTAGGTTAGGTTAGGTTAGGTTAGGTTAGGTTAGGTTAGGTTAGGTTAGGTTAGGTTAGGTTAGGTTAGGTTAGGTTAGGTTAGGTTAGGTTAGGTTAGGTTAGGTTAGGTTAGGTTAGGTTAGGTTAGGTTAGGTTAGGTTAGGTTAGGTTAGGTTAGGTTAGGTTAGGTTAGGTTAGGTTAGGTTAGGTTAGGTTAGGTTAGGTTAGGTTAGGTTAGGTTAGGTTAGGTTAGGTTAGGTTAGGTTAGGTTTTTTTTTTTTTTTTTTTTTTTTTTTTTTGTGCCCAGCCACCATGGGTAGCCGGGTGTGTACCTAACTAACCCCCGATGTTCATTATTCGGGGACCTTCCTAGACTAATCTTTCATTCAATTTCTCGCGTTTAAATGTGCACTTTCTTTCTGCATACTATGTTCTTTCTTTCATTCATCCCTTGTAAGCTCTTTTTCAGGTGGGGCGCCTGCTAACCTCGCGTCTACTTTCTTTATTTATTATGTCTATATTATTCTTATTCTACAGGTAGGTAAATAATTCTCTCCACCACCTTTCCTCTTTTCTTTTTTTTTAACATTTTTGTCTTTTTATCTTACAATATTTATGTTTTACAGCTTTTTATATCTAGTTTACAGTATATATCTTATTTCTATTTTGTGACTTATTACAATACTTTCTTATCTTTAGATTCTCTGTTGCAGCAGAGCGGGCTGTGGTATTACAGGTTTACCATAACATTTCTTACCTATAATTTTACATATAATTTTTTTTTTTTTTTCCTCTTTTGATCTTAGTATCTATACATTTTACCTATCATATATATTTCTTATTTGTTATAATACATTTAACATGGTTAGGTTAGGTTAGGTTAGGTTAGGTTAGGTTAGGTTAGGTTAGGTTAGGTTAGGTTAGGTTGTATCCCAGGAGGAGATTTGTCGGGCCCTGGCAGAAAAATCAGGTTGTCCTCCCGACCAGTTTAAGGTCGGCAGCATTGGACTGGGCTACACGGGCGTTGGTTCCGTGATCGTTACATGCCCAGTCGGAGCAGTTGCGACACTAGTGAACGTGCATCGGGTGGCAATCGGCTGGAGCTCCGCGTCCATCCGAATTCTGGAACAGCGTCCAATGAGGTGCCATCGGTGCATGGGCACGGGCCATCCACAAATACTGTGCCCCTCCAAAAAAAGGTTAGGTTAGGTTAGGTTAGGTTAGGTTAGGTTAGGTTAGGTTAGGTTAGGTTAGGTTAGGTTAGGTTAGGTTAGGTTAGGTTAGGTTAGGTTAGGTTAGGTTAGGTTAGGTTAGGTTAGGTTAGGTTAGGTTAGGTTAGGTTAGGTTAGGTTAGGTTAGGTTAGGTTAGGTTAGGTTAGGTTAGGTTAGGTTAGGTTAGGTTAGGTTAGGTTAGGTTAGGTTAGGTTAGGTTAGGTTAGGTTAGGTTAGGTTAGGTTAGGTTAGGTTAGGTTAGGTTAGGTTAGGTTAGGTTAGGTTAGGTTAGGTTAGGTTAGGTTAGGTTAGGTTAGGTTAGGTTAGGTTAGGTTAGGTTAGGTTAGGTTAGGTTAGGTTAGGTTAGGTTAGGTTAGGTTAGGTTAGGTTAGGTTAGGTTAGGTTAGGTTAGGTTAGGTTAGGTTAGGTTAGGTTAGGTTAGGTTAGGTTAGGTTAGGTTAGGTTAGGTTAGGTTAGGTTAGGTTAGGTTAGGTTAGGTTAGGTTAGGTTAGGTTAGGTTAGGTTAGGTTAGGTTAGGTTAGGTTAGGTTAGGTTAGGTTAGGTTAGGTTAGGTTAGGTTAGGTTAGGTTAGGTTAGGTTAGGTTAGGTTAGGTTAGGTTAGGTTAGGTTAGGTTAGGTTAGGTTAGGTTAGGTTAGGTTAGGTTAGGTTAGGTTAGGTTAGGTTAGGTTAGGTTAGGTTAGGTTAGGTTAGGTTAGGTTAGGTTAGGTTAGGTTAGGTTAGGTTAGGTTAGGTTAGGTTAGGTTAGGTTAGGTTAGGTTAGGTTAGGTTAGGTTAGGTTAGGTTAGGTTAGGTTAGGTTAGGTTAGGTTAGGTTAGGTTAGGTTAGGTTAGGTTAGGTTAGGTTAGGTTAGGTTAGGTTAGGTTAGGTTAGGTTAGGTTAGGTTAGGTTAGGTTAGGTTAGGTTAGGTTAGGTTAGGTTAGGTTAGGTTAGGTTAGGTTAGGTTAGGTTAGGTTAGGTTAGGTTAGGTTAGGTTAGGTTAGGTTAGGTTAGGTTAGGTTAGGTTAGGTTAGGTTAGGTTAGGTTAGGTTAGGTTAGGTTAGGTTAGGTTAGGTTAGGTTAGGTTAGGTTAGGTTAGGTTAGGTTAGGTTAGGTTAGGTTAGGTTAGGTTAGGTTAGGTTAGGTTAGGTTAGGTTAGGTTAGGTTAGGTTAGGTTAGGTTAGGTTAGGTTAGGTTAGGTTAGGTTAGGTTAGGTTAGGTTAGGTTAGGTTAGGTTAGGTTAGGTTAGGTTAGGTTAGGTTAGGTTAGGTTAGGTTAGGTTAGGTTAGGTTAGGTTAGGTTAGGTTAGGTTAGGTTAGGTTAGGTTAGGTTAGGTTAGGTTAGGTTAGGTTAGGTTAGGTTAGGTTAGGTTAGGTTAGGTTAGGTTAGGTTAGGTTAGGTTAGGTTAGGTTAGGTTAGGTTAGGTTAGGTTAGGTTAGGTTAGGTTAGGTTAGGTTAGGTTAGGTTAGGTTAGGTTAGGTTAGGTTAGGTTAGGTTAGGTTAGGTTAGGTTAGGTTAGGTTAGGTTAGGTTAGGTTAGGTTAGGTTAGGTTAGGTTAGGTTAGGTTAGGTTAGGTTAGGTTAGGTTAGGTTAGGTTAGGTTAGGTTAGGTTAGGTTAGGTTAGGTTAGGTTAGGTTAGGTTAGGTTAGGTTAGGTTAGGTTAGGTTAGGTTAGGTTAGGTTAGGTTAGGTTAGGTTAGGTTAGGTTAGGTTAGGTTAGGTTAGGTTAGGTTAGGTTAGGTTAGGTTAGGTTAGGTTAGGTTAGGTTAGGTTAGGTTAGGTTAGGTTAGGTTAGGTTAGGTTAGGTTAGGTTAGGTTAGGTTAGGTTAGGTTAGGTTAGGTTAGGTTAGGTTAGGTTAGGTTAGGTTAGGTTAGGTTAGGTTAGGTTAGGTTAGGTTAGGTTAGGTTAGGTTAGGTTAGGTTAGGTTAGGTTAGGTTAGGTTAGGTTAGGTTAGGTTAGGTTAGGTTAGGTTAGGTTAGGTTAGGTTAGGTTAGGTTAGGTTAGGTTAGGTTAGGTTAGGTTAGGTTAGGTTAGGTTAGGTTAGGTTAGGTTAGGTTAGGTTAGGTTAGGTTAGGTTAGGTTAGGTTAGGTTAGGTTAGGTTAGGTTAGGTTAGGTTAGGTTAGGTTAGGTTAGGTTAGGTTAGGTTAGGTTAGGTTAGGTTAGGTTAGGTTAGGTTAGGTTAGGTTAGGTTAGGTTAGGTTAGGTTAGGTTAGGTTAGGTTAGGTTAGGTTAGGTTAGGTTAGGTTAGGTTAGGTTAGGTTAGGTTAGGTTAGGTTAGGTTAGGTTAGGTTAGGTTAGGTTAGGTTAGGTTAGGTTAGGTTAGGTTAGGTTAGGTTAGGTTAGGTTAGGTTAGGTTAGGTTAGGTTAGGTTAGGTTAGGTTAGGTTAGGTTAGGTTAGGTTAGGTTAGGTTAGGTTAGGTTAGGTTAGGTTAGGTTAGGTTAGGTTAGGTTAGGTTAGGTTAGGTTAGGTTAGGTTAGGTTAGGTTAGGTTAGGTTAGGTTAGGTTAGGTTAGGTTAGGTTAGGTTAGGTTAGGTTAGGTTAGGTTAGGTTAGGTTAGGTTAGGTTAGGTTAGGTTAGGTTAGGTTAGGTTAGGTTAGGTTAGGTTAGGTTAGGTTAGGTTAGGTTAGGTTAGGTTAGGTTAGGTTAGGTTAGGTTAGGTTAGGTTAGGTTAGGTTAGGTTAGGTTAGGTTAGGTTAGGTTAGGTTAGGTTAGGTTAGGTTAGGTTAGGTTAGGTTAGGTTAGGTTAGGTTAGGTTAGGTTAGGTTAGGTTAGGTTAGGTTAGGTTAGGTTAGGTTAGGTTAGGTTAGGTTAGGTTAGGTTAGGTTAGGTTAGGTTAGGTTAGGTTAGGTTAGGTTAGGTTAGGTTAGGTTAGGTTAGGTTAGGTTAGGTTAGGTTAGGTTAGGTTAGGTTAGGTTAGGTTAGGTTAGGTTAGGTTAGGTTAGGTTAGGTTAGGTTAGGTTAGGTTAGGTTAGGTTAGGTTAGGTTAGGTTAGGTTAGGTTAGGTTAGGTTAGGTTAGGTTAGGTTAGGTTAGGTTAGGTTAGGTTAGGTTAGGTTAGGTTAGGTTAGGTTAGGTTAGGTTAGGTTAGGTTAGGTTAGGTTAGGTTAGGTTAGGTTAGGTTAGGTTAGGTTAGGTTAGGTTAGGTTAGGTTAGGTTAGGTTAGGTTAGGTTAGGTTAGGTTAGGTTAGGTTAGGTTAGGTTAGGTTAGGTTAGGTTAGGTTAGGTTAGGTTAGGTTAGGTTAGGTTAGGTTAGGTTAGGTTAGGTTAGGTTAGGTTAGGTTAGGTTAGGTTAGGTTAGGTTAGGTTAGGTTAGGTTAGGTTAGGTTAGGTTAGGTTAGGTTAGGTTAGGTTAGGTTAGGTTAGGTTAGGTTAGGTTAGGTTAGGTTAGGTTAGGTTAGGTTAGGTTAGGTTAGGTTAGGTTAGGTTAGGTTAGGTTAGGTTAGGTTAGGTTAGGTTAGGTTAGGTTAGGTTAGGTTAGGTTAGGTTAGGTTAGGTTAGGTTAGGTTAGGTTAGGTTAGGTTAGGTTAGGTTAGGTTAGGTTAGGTTAGGTTAGGTTAGGTTAGGTTAGGTTAGGTTAGGTTAGGTTAGGTTAGGTTAGGTTAGGTTAGGTTAGGTTAGGTTAGGTTAGGTTAGGTTAGGTTAGGTTAGGTTAGGTTAGGTTAGGTTAGGTTAGGTTAGGTTAGGTTAGGTTAGGTTAGGTTAGGTTAGGTTAGGTTAGGTTAGGTTAGGTTAGGTTAGGTTAGGTTAGGTTAGGTTAGGTTAGGTTAGGTTAGGTTAGGTTAGGTTAGGTTAGGTTAGGTTAGGTTAGGTTAGGTTAGGTTAGGTTAGGTTAGGTTAGGTTAGGTTAGGTTAGGTTAGGTTAGGTTAGGTTAGGTTAGGTTAGGTTAGGTTAGGTTAGGTTAGGTTAGGTTAGGTTAGGTTAGGTTAGGTTAGGTTAGGTTAGGTTAGGTTAGGTTAGGTTAGGTTAGGTTAGGTTAGGTTAGGTTAGGTTAGGTTAGGTTAGGTTAGGTTAGGTTAGGTTAGGTTAGGTTAGGTTAGGTTAGGTTAGGTTAGGTTAGGTTAGGTTAGGTTAGGTTAGGTTAGGTTAGGTTAGGTTAGGTTAGGTTAGGTTAGGTTAGGTTAGGTTAGGTTAGGTTAGGTTAGGTTAGGTTAGGTTAGGTTAGGTTAGGTTAGGTTAGGTTAGGTTAGGTTAGGTTAGGTTAGGTTAGGTTAGGTTAGGTTAGGTTAGGTTAGGTTAGGTTAGGTTAGGTTAGGTTAGGTTAGGTTAGGTTAGGTTAGGTTAGGTTAGGTTAGGTTAGGTTAGGTTAGGTTAGGTTAGGTTAGGTTAGGTTAGGTTAGGTTAGGTTAGGTTAGGTTAGGTTAGGTTAGGTTAGGTTAGGTTAGGTTAGGTTAGGTTAGGTTAGGTTAGGTTAGGTTAGGTTAGGTTAGGTTAGGTTAGGTTAGGTTAGGTTAGGTTAGGTTAGGTTAGGTTAGGTTAGGTTAGGTTAGGTTAGGTTAGGTTAGGTTAGGTTAGGTTAGGTTAGGTTAGGTTAGGTTAGGTTAGGTTAGGTTAGGTTAGGTTAGGTTAGGTTAGGTTAGGTTAGGTTAGGTTAGGTTAGGTTAGGTTAGGTTAGGTTAGGTTAGGTTAGGTTAGGTTAGGTTAGGTTAGGTTAGGTTAGGTTAGGTTAGGTTAGGTTAGGTTAGGTTAGGTTAGGTTAGGTTAGGTTAGGTTAGGTTAGGTTAGGTTAGGTTAGGTTAGGTTAGGTTAGGTTAGGTTAGGTTAGGTTAGGTTAGGTTAGGTTAGGTTAGGTTAGGTTAGGTTAGGTTAGGTTAGGTTAGGTTAGGTTAGGTTAGGTTAGGTTAGGTTAGGTTAGGTTAGGTTAGGTTAGGTTAGGTTAGGTTAGGTTAGGTTAGGTTAGGTTAGGTTAGGTTAGGTTAGGTTAGGTTAGGTTAGGTTAGGTTAGGTTAGGTTAGGTTAGGTTAGGTTAGGTTAGGTTAGGTTAGGTTAGGTTAGGTTAGGTTAGGTTAGGTTAGGTTAGGTTAGGTTAGGTTAGGTTAGGTTAGGTTAGGTTAGGTTAGGTTAGGTTAGGTTAGGTTAGGTTAGGTTAGGTTAGGTTAGGTTAGGTTAGGTTAGGTTAGGTTAGGTTAGGTTAGGTTAGGTTAGGTTAGGTTAGGTTAGGTTAGGTTAGGTTAGGTTAGGTTAGGTTAGGTTAGGTTAGGTTAGGTTAGGTTAGGTTAGGTTAGGTTAGGTTAGGTTAGGTTAGGTTAGGTTAGGTTAGGTTAGGTTAGGTTAGGTTAGGTTAGGTTAGGTTAGGTTAGGTTAGGTTAGGTTAGGTTAGGTTAGGTTAGGTTAGGTTAGGTTAGGTTAGGTTAGGTTAGGTTAGGTTAGGTTAGGTTAGGTTAGGTTAGGTTAGGTTAGGTTAGGTTAGGTTAGGTTAGGTTAGGTTAGGTTAGGTTAGGTTAGGTTAGGTTAGGTTAGGTTAGGTTAGGTTAGGTTAGGTTAGGTTAGGTTAGGTTAGGTTAGGTTAGGTTAGGTTAGGTTAGGTTAGGTTAGGTTAGGTTAGGTTAGGTTAGGTTAGGTTAGGTTAGGTTAGGTTAGGTTAGGTTAGGTTAGGTTAGGTTAGGTTAGGTTAGGTTAGGTTAGGTTAGGTTAGGTTAGGTTAGGTTAGGTTAGGTTAGGTTAGGTTAGGTTAGGTTAGGTTAGGTTAGGTTAGGTTAGGTTAGGTTAGGTTAGGTTAGGTTAGGTTAGGTTAGGTTAGGTTAGGTTAGGTTAGGTTAGGTTAGGTTAGGTTAGGTTAGGTTAGGTTAGGTTAGGTTAGGTTAGGTTAGGTTAGGTTAGGTTAGGTTAGGTTAGGTTAGGTTAGGTTAGGTTAGGTTAGGTTAGGTTAGGTTAGGTTAGGTTAGGTTAGGTTAGGTTAGGTTAGGTTAGGTTAGGTTAGGTTAGGTTAGGTTAGGTTAGGTTAGGTTAGGTTAGGTTAGGTTAGGTTAGGTTAGGTTAGGTTAGGTTAGGTTAGGTTAGGTTAGGTTAGGTTAGGTTAGGTTAGGTTAGGTTAGGTTAGGTTAGGTTAGGTTAGGTTAGGTTAGGTTAGGTTAGGTTAGGTTAGGTTAGGTTAGGTTAGGTTAGGTTAGGTTAGGTTAGGTTAGGTTAGGTTAGGTTAGGTTAGGTTAGGTTAGGTTAGGTTAGGTTAGGTTAGGTTAGGTTAGGTTAGGTTAGGTTAGGTTAGGTTAGGTTAGGTTAGGTTAGGTTAGGTTAGGTTAGGTTAGGTTAGGTTAGGTTAGGTTAGGTTAGGTTAGGTTAGGTTAGGTTAGGTTAGGTTAGGTTAGGTTAGGTTAGGTTAGGTTAGGTTAGGTTAGGTTAGGTTAGGTTAGGTTAGGTTAGGTTAGGTTAGGTTAGGTTAGGTTAGGTTAGGTTAGGTTAGGTTAGGTTAGGTTAGGTTAGGTTAGGTTAGGTTAGGTTAGGTTAGGTTAGGTTAGGTTAGGTTAGGTTAGGTTAGGTTAGGTTAGGTTAGGTTAGGTTAGGTTAGGTTAGGTTAGGTTAGGTTAGGTTAGGTTAGGTTAGGTTAGGTTAGGTTAGGTTAGAGGTTAGGTTAGGTTAGGTTAGGTTAGGTTAGGTTAGGTTAGGTTAGGTTAGGTTAGGTTAGGTTAGGTTAGGTTAGGTTAGGTTAGGTTAGGTTAGGTTAGGTTAGGTTAGGTTAGGTTAGGTTAGGTTAGGTTAGGTTAGGTTAGGTTAGGTTAGGTTAGGTTAGGTTAGGTTAGGTTAGGTTAGGTTAGGTTAGGTTAGGTTAGGTTAGGTTAGGTTAGGTTAGGTTAGGTTAGGTTAGGTTAGGTTAGGTTAGGTTAGGTTAGGTTAGGTTAGGTTAGGTTAGGTTAGGTTAGGTTAGGTTAGGTTAGGTTAGGTTAGGTTAGGTTAGGTTAGGTTAGGTTAGGTTAGGTTAGGTTAGGTTAGGTTAGGTTAGGTTAGGTTAGGTTAGGTTAGGTTAGGTTAGGTTAGGTTAGGTTAGGTTAGGTTAGGTTAGGTTAGGTTAGGTTAGGTTAGGTTAGGTTAGGTTAGGTTAGGTTAGGTTAGGTTAGGTTAGGTTAGGTTAGGTTAGGTTAGGTTAGGTTAGGTTAGGTTAGGTTAGGTTAGGTTAGGTTAGGTTAGGTTAGGTTAGGTTAGGTTAGGTTAGGTTAGGTTAGGTTAGGTTAGGTTAGGTTAGGTTAGGTTAGGTTAGGTTAGGTTAGGTTAGGTTAGGTTAGGTTAGGTTAGGTTAGGTTAGGTTAGGTTAGGTTAGGTTAGGTTAGGTTAGGTTAGGTTAGGTTAGGTTAGGTTAGGTTAGGTTAGGTTAGGTTAGGTTAGGTTAGGTTAGGTTAGGTTAGGTTAGGTTAGGTTAGGTTAGGTTAGGTTAGGTTAGGTTAGGTTAGGTTAGGTTAGGTTAGGTTAGGTTAGGTTAGGTTAGGTTAGGTTAGGTTAGGTTAGGTTAGGTTAGGTTAGGTTAGGTTAGGTTAGGTTAGGTTAGGTTAGGTTAGGTTAGGTTAGGTTAGGTTAGGTTAGGTTAGGTTAGGTTAGGTTAGGTTAGGTTAGGTTAGGTTAGGTTAGGTTAGGTTAGGTTAGGTTAGGTTAGGTTAGGTTAGGTTAGGTTAGGTTAGGTTAGGTTAGGTTAGGTTAGGTTAGGTTAGGTTAGGTTAGGTTAGGTTAGGTTAGGTTAGGTTAGGTTAGGTTAGGTTAGGTTAGGTTAGGTTAGGTTAGGTTAGGTTAGGTTAGGTTAGGTTAGGTTAGGTTAGGTTAGGTTAGGTTAGGTTAGGTTAGGTTAGGTTAGGTTAGGTTAGGTTAGGTTAGGTTAGGTTAGGTTAGGTTAGGTTAGGTTAGGTTAGGTTAGGTTAGGTTAGGTTAGGTTAGGTTAGGTTAGGTTAGGTTAGGTTAGGTTAGGTTAGGTTAGGTTAGGTTAGGTTAGGTTAGGTTAGGTTAGGTTAGGTTAGGTTAGGTTAGGTTAGGTTAGGTTAGGTTAGGTTAGGTTAGGTTAGGTTAGGTTAGGTTAGGTTAGGTTAGGTTAGGTTAGGTTAGGTTAGGTTAGGTTAGGTTAGGTTAGGTTAGGTTAGGTTAG
>CAKOGA010000021.1:0-22500 GCA_933228765.1 Miltochrista miniata
ATGAGGCGGGAAAGGCCTTCGAGAAAATTCTCGCCTCCCGCATCATCGAGCACCTCGAGAGTGTGGGACCGGAGTTGGCTGACTGCCAATACGGTTTTCGAGCCGGACGATCCACGATTGACGCAGTCAGCCATCTCAAAAGCTGGACGGAACAAGCGACGACGCGTGGGGAGGTGGTGTTGGTGGTATCATTGGATATAGCCAATGCATTCAACACCATCCCCCACGAATGCATAGAGGAGGCACTGCGATTCCACGGGGTGCCCATCTACATACGCACCTTGGTGAGGGACTACATGACGAATCGCAGTGTCATGTACGAAGACGCAGAGGGCCAAATTCGGCATTGGAGGGTTGTCGCAGGTGTACCCCAGGGTTCTGTTCTCGGTCCGTTGTTGTGGAACCTGGGGTACAACTGGGTGCTTCGCGGCTCGCTGCTGCCAAGGATGAATGTCGTGTGCTTCGCGGACGACACCTTGGTGGCAGCGGCTGCAAGAGAATGGGAGGACGCCGCACACCTGGCGTCGGTCGGCACCTCTATGGTGGTCCGACGAATCCGGTTACTGGGGCTGGACGTGGCCCTCACAAAAACGAGGGCCATGACTTTTCACCCCCCGCGTCGAAGGACTCCGTCATCTCTATTTGTTCGTGTGGAGGGTGTCCGTGTTCAGGTCACCCCCCACATGAAGTACCTCGGGCTGACGTTGGACTCCCGATGGACCTTTCGGCGGCATATGGAACTTCTCGCTCCCCGGCTGTGTTCTGCCGCAGCCGCGCTCGGACGCCTGCTCCCCAATGTAGGGGGTCCCGGTGCGTCCTGTCGCCGGTTGTACCATGGCGTCATACGCTCGATGGCCCTATATGGAGCCCCGGTGTGGGCAGAGTGTCTCTCTCGGCAGACGCGGGCTCTCCTGCGCCAACCGCAGAGAGTGATTGCGGCCCGGGCCGTGCGAGCATATCGCACGGTCAGCCACGGAGCTGCCTGTGTTCTAGCGGGTACGCTGCCGTGGGATGTCGATGCACTTGTGCTCGCAGAGGTGTATCGGCATCGGGTCGACACCAGAATGCGGGGTGAGCGGCCTGGTCTTGAGGAGATCGAAGAGGTCCGCTCACAGGCGCGGGCAGAAGCTCTTCGTCGATGGGTTGAGGCACTCTCTCAACCGACCGCTGGCCATCGGACGATTGAGGCCATCCGACCGGTATTGGAGGAGTGGGTGAGCCGGGAGTGGGGAGTTCTGACCTTCCGCCTGGTGCAGGTATTGACCGGACACGGATGTTTCGGGCACTACCTGCACCGAGTTGCCCAACGTGAGGAGACGCCAATGTGCCACCACTGCGGCGCTCCCGATGACACCATGGAGCACACACTCTGGGAGTGCTCCGAATGGCAGACCCAGCGCCATCTTTTGGGTTCTGCAATCGACGGACGCGGTCTCACGCTGTCGGGCATGGTACGTGCCATGCTCGACAGCGTGGAGGCCTGGGAAGAAATCGCCAACTTCGCTGAGGTCGTGATGTCAGCGAAGGAGGCTGCGGAGAGGGAGCGGGAAGAGGATGCTCTAGCCGCTCCCATCCGGCGTAGGCGGAGGGGAAGGAGAAGGCGAGTGGCTCAGGTCGCAGACCCTCTCTAACCCTTTGGGTGGCCAGCACACGAGAGTGGCACTCTCGTGTGCATTGCACTGGCCATCACGTCTGGTGGATTACCTGGCGCACACCGAGGTAATCCTCCCCCCGGCGCGGTAGCTCAGCAAGGCTGAGCAGCCCTGAGGTGTTTTGGTGAGTTTTTCAGGTCCCAAAACACCTCTGTCTGGGCAGATCGGTGCCAAGGAGTTTTAGTGAGTATTCCCAGTGCCAACAAGATCAGGTGCTGGGCGACCCTCACACTGTCACACGCCTCGCCAGCGTGTTTCGTCTGTAAGCGGATCACTCCTTGTAAAAAAAAAAAAAAAAAAAAAAAAAAAAAAAAGGTTAGGTTAGGTTAGGTTAGGTTAGGTTAGGTTAGGTTAGGTTAGGTTAGGTTAGGTTAGGTTAGGTTAGGTTAGGTTAGGTTAGGTTAGGTTAGGTTAGGTTAGGTTAGGTTAGGTTAGGTTAGGTTAGGTTAGGTTAGGTTAGGTTAGGTTAGGTTAGGTTAGGTTAGGTTAGGTTAGGTTAGGTTAGGTTAGGTTAGGTTAGGTTAGGTTAGGTTAGGTTAGGTTAGGTTAGGTTAGGTTAGGTTGGGGCGGGGCCCCAAGTGTTACTCGAGTGCGTCCACGTCGCCCGCCCTGGACCCCAACTTGACCACCGTAACGGAGTGGCAAGTTGGGTGACTGAATCTCGGTAACAATACTTGAGTGGCCGATTTGGATATCATTAAGTGTTTCTTAGTGTTCTTCCCCGTGTGTGTGCATTGCTGTGTGTGCTCTGTTGACCCATTCCACTTGGTGCGCGGTAACGCAGTGGCCAGTGGGTGGTGCTCTTCGCTCTGTTCTCAGCGATCCTATCTGTTTCTCTTAGCTCCCTTTGAACAACAACTCGGCGTGTAACTTGGTCTTTCGATTGCTTTGTGATTTGGTATTGTTTTGTGTTGTTCCTGTTTTTGTTTCGCCTGAAAGCGGAGTCTGTATCAAGCAGATTCCCTTAAAGGCGAAAAATTCAATCTCCACCTGACTCAGTTGTGGGCAGTGCCCTCAACTGGTCAATGGAGATGGAATCCGTGTACGGTTCAGACTCTGACGGAGGAAGAAGTTTGTACTCCACCTGCAGCAGAAAGACACGCTACAATTTCTTTGTGTCAGGCATGTCCGACCGTAGTGATGATGATCCTCCAGAGAAAAAGGCCGGAGTGTCAGCCCCGCAGAAGCGTTCCCCGAAAGGTAAACGGACTGTCCACAATGTGGAGACGTCCCGAGCCAGAAGGGAACTTCTGGAAGGACCACCTGATTCGGAGAACGAATCGGTCACTTTTATAGAACCTAGGCCATCCCCGAGGGGAGTGAAGACCGGGAAAGGCTCTCCAACCAGCGTCCCTGTGGAAGACCTGGTTGACCAATCGCGCGAGGATGCAGGCTACCTGCACATGATGGCTTCCAGGTCCAAAAACCTGAAGGGAACCTATGTCCGCGAAATTAAGGAGCGCACGGCGTCATTATTAAAAGCGGTCCACACGCTGGCGTCGCGAAATGACAGCGAGGAAATGCGGCGGCTTAGAGAGGATAACAAACGTCTTAAGGGCCAGTTGTCCGCTCTTAATGAAGAAGTGGCAGCCTTAAGGCGCGAGTTCTCGGAGAACAGACGCCGCTCGAAGAACCCCACTCCATCAAAGGAACTAGAGCCTGTTCCACCAGCTAGCGTGGTCCCAACGAGTGAACGTGGAGTGACCATGGGGGACCTGGAGGGTCTAGTAAGTCGCCTACAACGCGAGCTGATGGACCATGTGGGGGGTGTTATTAGCGCCCGACTGGAGGGGCTTGAAGTGGATGGACGTCTTCTGCCTGCTCAACCCCAGCTCCACAGGCCTACGCTGACGGCGCCAACCAAGGGCAAGAAAATGAAGCGTCAGGAAATCCCAGCAGCGCCCACAACCTTGACTCCCCCGGCAAATATGCCGAAAGAGGCCCGACCTCAAAAGGTGGCCAAGCGAGCCGTGGAACAGGTTGCGGGGCCTTCGCATGTGGAACAGCCCGTCATCCAGGAGGAGTCTTGGACAACCGTCGTGAAGAAAAGCAGTTCCAAAAAGAAGGCGGCCAAAGCTCCACAACCTAAAAAGCCCAGGCTCCCCAAAGCGCCTAAGACATTAGCCGTGATGGTGTCCCTTAAGCCTGAAGTGGTAGCGCAGGGCTTTACCTATAAAGATGCCATCGCTAAGGCGAAATCCTCCGTCAGCCTGGGTGCGCTCGGCATTGGAGCGGCCAAATTTCGAACCGGTATCACGGGAGCTCGAATCATAGAGCTCCCAAAGGAAACCACACCGCTGCAGGCCGACACTCTGGCGGCTAAGATTGGGGAGGCCCTGGGTAATAACGCCAAGGTCACCAGGCCAACCAAATCGGCACGCATACGCCTGTCCGGCTTGGATGACGCTGTGTCCGAGGAGGAGCTTCGCCGGGCCTTGGCCGAAAAATCCGGGTGCCCTCCCGATCAGTTTAAGGTTGGCACGATCTCGCCTGGCTTCACAGGAGTGGGCTCGGCCATAATTACTTGTCCGGTAGACGCAATATCTACACTGGCGAAATTGCAGCGATTAGAGGTCGGTTGGAGCAGCGCCTCGATCACGATTCTGGAGCAACGCCCAATGCGGTGCTTTAGATGCATGGGAGTGGGTCACCCGCAGGTGCTGTGCCCCTCAAGGAAGGATCGCAGCGCCTTGTGCTATCGTTGCGGTCAGGAGGGGCACACCCTCTCCTCGTGCTCTTTGGCGCCGCATTGTGCGATCTGCGCCGATCGAGGCCTGCCCTCAGGGCACCGTATGGCTGGGCTGAAGTGTAATCCTCCCCCGGTCAGAGGTCGTCTCATCCCACTTTCGGGATTCGCTCGCGCCGCGGCCGCTCCGGCCGCCCCTGCAGTCGCGCCTATGGACACTAACAATGTCAGTTAGATCCATAGGACGTGTACTGCAGGCGAACGTGGACCGCTCAGCCGGCGCCCAGGACCTCTTGTGCCAGGCGGCGGCTGAGTGGGACATTGATTTGGTGGTCGTCTCGGAGCCAAACCTCGTCCCCCCATCTTCAAGGTGGGTGGGCTCGACGGATGGCCTCGCGGCGATCATGGTGTCCGGAGTGTCGCCTTCCCCTCTTACTCTCGTCGAAAGAGGGGAGGGTTATGTTGCGGCTCGTTGGGGGGGAATCTTAGTGCTGTCACTGTACTTTTCCCCCAACCGCAACCGTGTGGAGTTTGAGCGATTCCTGACCGTGGTGGAGGGCGTCGTTCATCGGGCGGCTGCAATTCCGGTGCTGGTAGCGGGCGATGTAAACGCTCACTCCCGCATGTGGGGAGACCTATTTACGGACGCGCGAGGTGAGGATTTGGAGTCTTGGGTTCTGTCCTCAGGGCTCCAGATCCTCAATACGGGAAACACGCCGACTTGCGTGCGGTGGCAGGGCACGTCCAGAGTCGACGTGACCTTTGCCTCCGCATCCCTGTCTCCCTACATGAGGGACTGGCGCGTGGAGGAGGGGGTGGAGACTCTATCTGACCACAGATACGTCAGATATGAGGTCTCCACCACCCCAACGGCGGCGAATTCTCTCCGTCTCGGGATTGCGACGGGTGTCTCTCCTTTTCCCGGGTGGGTGCTTGCAAAGCTCCGGTCGGACGTGGCGGAGGAGGCAGCGTTGGTGCGAGCGTGGGCCGAGGTGCCCGACTCTATCGCGGAAGATCCCGACGCCATGGCGGAGTTACTTGCGGACGATCTTCGCGTCGTGTGTGACTCCGCCATGCCGAAGCGAGGAGCGGGCCCTCGGAACCAGAGGCAAATGTACTGGTGGACGCCGGAACTCTCCGAGATGCGTGCCACCAGCTTGAGGGCCAGACGTGCGTACCAGCGCTGTCGCAGGCGAGCTCGACGGGAGCCCGGCGAGGAGGAGAGACTTCGTCGCGATTATCAGGAGGCTGGCGGGGCGCTGAGGGTCGCCATCTGCAGGGCAAAGTCCGACGCCTGGGACAGATACCTGGACGTCCTCGATGGTGACCCTTGGGGTCGACCGTACAGGATGATCAGGCGGAAACTCGCGGCTCCAGTTCCGCCTACATCCTGTATGGAACCAGCACTCCTGAACAGAGTTCTCCGAACTCTGTTTCCGGGGACGGGAGACTTTGTGCCGCCAACTATGCCGACCTCAGGTTCTGCCCCTGAGGTGTGGGCTGATGGGCCACCGATTTCGGATGCAGAGTTCGGCATCGTAAGGGAACGGCTCAACTTGAAGAAGAAGGCGCCCGGGCCCGATGGAGTTCCGGCCAAAGTAATGGCCATCGCTCTGGGCCCTCTTGAAGCGCGTTTCCGAGCGGTGCTGAACATCTGCATCCGAAAACTCCGTTTTCCCCGCAGATGGAAGGTGGGACGACTGTGTCTGCTGCGCAAGGAAGGCCGCCCGGTAGACTCGCCGGCGGGCTACCGGCCGATCGTGCTGCTCGATGAAGCGGGAAAAGCTTTTGAGAAGATTCTCGCCTCCCGCATCATCGAGCACCTCGAGAATGTGGGACCCGACCTGGCTGACTGCCAGTACGGCTTCCGGACCGGGCGGTCTACGGCAGACGCAGTCAACCGTCTGAAGGGGTGGACGGAGGAGGCAGCGGCTCGTGGGGAGGTGGTGTTGGTGGTGTCGTTGGACATTGCCAACGCTTTCAACGCCATCCCCCACGAGTGTATTGAGGAGGCGCTGCGGTTTCACGGGGTGCCCATCTATCTCCGCGGGTTGGTGAGGGACTACCTGAGAAGCCGCAGCGTGTTATATGAGGATGCGGAGGGACATCTTCGGCCTTGGAGAGTGGTGGCTGGTGTACCCCAGGGTTCCGTTCTTGGTCCATTGTTGTGGAACCTGGGGTACAACTGGGTGCTTCGCGGCTCGCTGCTGCCAAGGATGGATGTCGTGTGTTTTGCGGACGATACCTTGGTAGCAGCGGCCGCGAAAGAATGGGAGGACGCAGCGCACCTGGCGTCAGTCGGTTCATCCCTTGTGGTCCGACGAATCCGTCGGTTGGGGTTGGATGTGGCCCTCACAAAAACGAGGGCCATGGCCTTCCACCCCCCGCGTCGCGGGACCCCGTCGTCCCTATCCATCAGAGTGGAGGGTGTCCGTGTACAGGTCACCCCCCATTTAAAATACTTGGGTCTCACATTGGACCCAAAATGGAACTTCAACGAGCACATGAGCCTCCTGGCTCCCCGGCTGCGTTCTGCCGCAGCCGCCCTCGGACGCCTGCTCCCCAACGTGGGTGGCCCCGGTGCGTCATGTCGTCGGCTGTACCACGGCGTGATTCGTTCGATGGCCCTATACGGAGCCCCGGTGTGGGCGAGGTGTCTCTCCCGGCGGACGCGGGCTCTCCTGCGCCAACCGCAGAGGGTAATTGCGACCCGGGCCGTGCGGGCATATCGCACGGTCAGCCACGGAGCTGCCTGTGTCCTAGCAGGCACGCTGCCGTGGGATGTTGATGCACTTGTGCTTGCAGAAGTGTATCAACATCGGGTCGACGCCAGAACTCGGGGTGAGCGACCTGGTCTCGAGGAGATCGAGGAGGTTCGCTCACAGGCGCGGAGAGAAGCCCTTCGTCGGTGGGGCGAGGCACTCTCTCAACCGACCGCTGGCCATCGAACGATTGACGCCATTCGCCCGGTACTAGAGAGGTGGGTCCGACGTGAATGGGGAGACCTGACTTTCCGCCTGGTGCAGGTACTGACCGGACACGGATGTTTCGGTCACTACCTGCATCAGGTGGCACGCCGTGAGGAGTCGCCCATTTGTCAACACTGTGGCGCTCCGGATGACACCGTGGAGCACACACTCTGGGAGTGCTCCGAATGGCAGACCCAACGCCATCTTTTGGGTTCTGCTATCGACGGACGCGGTCTCACGCTGTCGGGCATGGTACGTGCCATGCTCGACAGCGTTGAGGCTTGGGATGAAATCGCCAACTTCGCTGAGGTCGTGATGTCAGCGAAGGAGGCTGCGGAGAGGGAGCGGGAAGAGGATGCTCTAGCCGCTCCCATCCGGCGTAGGCGGAGGGGAAGGAGAAGGCGAGTGGCTCCGGTCGCAGACCCTCTCTAACCCTTTGGGTGGCCAGCACACGAGAGTGGCCCTCTCGTGTGCATTGCACTGGCCACCACGTCTGGTGGATTACCTGGCGCACACCGAGGTAATCCTCCCCCCGGCGCGGTAGCTCAGCAAGGCTGAGCAGCCCTGAGGTGTTTTGGTGAGTTTTCAGGTCCCAAAACACCTCTGTTTGGGCAGATCGGTGCCAAGGAGTTTTAGTGAGTATTCCCAGTGCCAACAAGATCAGGTGCTGGGCGACCCTCACACTGTCACACGCCTCGCCAGCGTGTTTCGTCTGTAAGCGGATCACTCCTTGTAAAAAAAAAAAAAAAAAAAAAAAAAAAAAAAGGTTAGGTTAGGTTAGGTTAGGTTAGGTTAGGTTAGGTTAGGTTAGGTTAGGTTAGGTTAGGTTAGGTTAGGTTAGGTTAGGTTAGGTTAGGTTAGGTTAGGTTAGGTTAGGTTAGGTTAGGTTAGGTTAGGTTAGGTTAGGTTAGGTTAGGTTAGGTTAGGTTAGGTTAGGTTAGGTTAGGTTAGGTTAGGTTAGGTTAGGTTAGGTTAGGTTAGGTTAGGTTAGGTTAGGTTAGGTTAGGTTAGGTTAGGTTAGGTTAGGTTAGGTTAGGTTAGGTTAGGTTAGGTTAGGTTAGGTTAGGTTAGGTTAGGTTAGGTTAGGTTAGGTTAGGTTAGGTTAGGTTAGGTTAGGTTAGGTTAGGTTAGGTTAGGTTAGGTTAGGTTAGGTTAGGTTAGGTTAGGTTAGGTTAGGTTAGGTTAGGTTAGGTTAGGTTAGGTTAGGTTAGGTTAGGTTAGGTTAGGTTAGGTTAGGTTAGGTTAGGTTAGGTTAGGTTAGGTTAGGTTAGGTTAGGTTAGGTTAGGTTAGGTTAGGTTAGGTTAGGTTAGGTTAGGTTAGGTTAGGTTAGGTTAGGTTAGGTTAGGTTAGGTTAGGTTAGGTTAGGTTAGGTTAGGTTAGGTTAGGTTAGGTTAGGTTAGGTTAGGTTAGGTTAGGTTAGGTTAGGTTAGGTTAGGTTAGGTTAGGTTAGGTTAGGTTAGGTTAGGTTAGGTTAGGTTAGGTTAGGTTAGGTTAGGTTAGGTTAGGTTAGGTTAGGTTAGGTTAGGTTAGGTTAGGTTAGGTTAGGTTAGGTTAGGTTAGGTTAGGTTAGGTTAGGTTAGGTTAGGTTAGGTTAGGTTAGGTTAGGTTAGGTTAGGTTAGGTTAGGTTAGGTTAGGTTAGGTTAGGTTAGGTTAGGTTAGGTTAGGTTAGGTTAGGTTAGGTTAGGTTAGGTTAGGTTAGGTTAGGTTAGGTTAGGTTAGGTTAGGTTAGGTTAGGTTAGGTTAGGTTAGGTTAGGTTAGGTTAGGTTAGGTTAGGTTAGGTTAGGTTAGGTTAGGTTAGGTTAGGTTAGGTTAGGTTAGGTTAGGTTAGGTTAGGTTAGGTTAGGTTAGGTTAGGTTAGGTTAGGTTAGGTTAGGTTAGGTTAGGTTAGGTTAGGTTAGGTTAGGTTAGGTTAGGTTAGGTTAGGTTAGGTTAGGTTAGGTTAGGTTAGGTTAGGTTAGGTTAGGTTAGGTTAGGTTAGGTTAGGTTAGGTTAGGTTAGGTTGGGGCGGGGCCCAAGTGTTGCTAGATTACGTCCTCGTCGTCCGCCCTGGACCCCAACTTGACCACCGTAACGGAGTGGCAAGTTGGGTGACCAAATATCTGCAACGAAACTTGAGTGGCCAAATCGGTGTTCAAAGTGTTCTTCCCTTTGTGAGCTTTGCTGTGTGTGCTTTTGTTGACCCATTCCACTTGGTGCGCGGTAACGCAGTGGCCAGTGGATGGTGTTCTTCGATCTGTCCTCAGTACTCCAATTTGCTTCCTTTGCTTCCTCTGAATAATAACTCGGCGTGTTACCTGGTCTATCGATTGCTTCCTGACTTTGGTATTGTTTGATTTGTTTTGTTGTTGTTGTGTTGTCGTGTTGTTTTGTTTCGATTTGTTTTTGTGTTGTTTGTTTTGTTTTGTGTTGCCTGTAAGTGGAGTCTGTGACAAGCAGATTCCCTGAAAGGCAGACAATTCAGTCTCCACCTGACTCGGTTGTGGGCAGTGCCCTCAATTGGTCAATGGATATGGAATCCACGTGCGGCTCTGACTCCGAAGAAGGTAGAAGCGTGTACTCAACCTGTAGCAGGAAGACACGTTATAACTTCTTCGTGTCAGGCGTGTCCGATCACAGTGAGGACGATCCTCCTCAAAAGAAGGCCGGAGTGTCAGCCCCCCAGAAGCGTTCCCCGAAAATCCAACGGACTGTCCACAACGCGGAGATGTCCCGAGCCAGAAGGGAACTCAAGGTAGGACCACCCGACTCGGAGGACGAGTCGGAACCCATTATTGAAGAACCTAGGCCGTCCCCGAGGGGAGTAAAGTCCGGAAAAGGCTCCCCAACGAGCGTTCCAGTGGAAGACCTGGTCGACCAATCTCGCGAGGATGCAGGTTACCTGCACATGATGGCGTCCAGGTCCAAAAATCTGAAGGGAACCTGGGTCCGCGAGATTAAGGAGCGCACGGCGTCACTTCTGAAAGCGGTCCACACGCTGGCGTCGCGTAATGACGGCGATGAAATGCGGCGGCTTAGAGCGGACAACAAACGCCTCAAGGGCCAGTTGTCCGCTCTTAACGAAGAAGTGGCAGCGTTGAGACGCGAGTTCTCCGATAGCAGACGGCGCTCCAAGAGTCCGACTCCACCCAAAGAGCCGGAGCCTACTCTAATGGACGTCAGCGTGGTTCCGTCGAGTGAGCGTGGAGTCACCATGGGGGACCTGGAGGGTCTAGTGAGTCGCCTCCAGCGCGAGCTGATGGACCACGTAGGTGGCGTCATTAGCGCCCGACTGGAGGGGCTTGAAGTCGATGGACGCCTCCTGCCAGCAGAACCACAGCTCCACCGACCACCGTTGGCTGCGGATAACAACAAGAAGGGGAAAGGGAAGGGCAAGCGCACCACAACTTCTGCTGCGTCTGCACCCACCACTCTGGCCCCCCCGGCAAATATGCCAAAAGAGGCCAGACCTCAGAAGGTGGCCAAGCGAGCCGTGGAACAGGTTGCGGGGCCATCAAACATGGAGCAGCCCGTCCTCCAGGAGGATTCATGGACTACCGTCCAGAAGAAAGATAAGAGGAAGAAGGCGACCAAGGCCCCGGAGCCTAAGAAGCCCAGGCTGCCCAAGGCGCCTAAGACGCTGGCAGTGGTGGTGTCCCTCAAGCCTGAGGCGGTGGCGGAGGGCGTCACGTATAGGGATGCCATCGCCAAGGCAAAGGCATCAGTCAGCCTGGGTGCGCTCGGCATTGGAGCGGCCAGGTTCCGGACTGGCATCACGGGGGCTCGTATCATAGAGCTCCCAAAGCAAACCACGCCGTTGCAGGCCGACACGCTGGCGGCTAAGATCGGGGAGGCCCTGGGTGGTGACGCCAAGGTCACCAGGCCAACCAAATCGGCACGCATTCGCCTGTCCGGTTTGGACGACGCAGTGTCCGAGGAGGAGCTTCGGCGGGCCTTGGCCGAAAAATCCGGGTGCCCTCCCGATCTATTTAAAGTCGGCACTATCTCGCCGGGCTATACAGGGGTGGGCTCGGCAATAGTCACCTGCCCGATGGACGCAGTCTCCTCCCTGGCGAAATTGCAGCGCCTGGAGGTTGGTTGGAGCAGCGCCTCGATCACTGTTCTGGAGCAGCGCCCAATGCGGTGCTTTAGATGTATGGGAGTGGGTCACCCGCAGGTGCTGTGCCCCTCAAAGAAGGATCGCAGTGCCCTGTGTTATCGCTGCGGTCAGGAGGGGCACACTCTCTCCTCGTGCACTTTAGCGCCGCGTTGTGCGATCTGCGCCGATCGAGGCCTGCCCTCAGGGCACCGTATGGCAGGCTTGCGCTGCAATCCCCCCCCGGTCAGAGGTCGTCTCATCCCACTTTCGGGATTCGCTCGCGCCGCGGCCGCTCCGGCCGCCCCTGCAGTCGCGCCTATGGACACTAACAATGTCAGTTAGATCCATAGGACGTGTACTGCAGGCGAACGTGGACCGCTCAGCCGTCGCTCAGGACCTCTTGTGCCAGGCGGCGGCTGAGTGGGACATTGATTTGGTGGTCGTCTCGGAGCCAAACCTCGTCCCCCCATCTTCAAGGTGGGTGGGCTCGACGGATGGCCTCGCGGCGATCATGGTGTCCGGAGTGTCGCCTTCCCCTCTTACTCTCGTTGAAAGAGGGGAGGGTTATGTTGCGGCTCGTTGGGGGGGAATCTTAGTGCTGTCACTGTACTTTTCCCCCAACCGCAACCGTGTGGAGTTTGAGCGATTCCTGACCGTGGTGGAGGGTGTCGTTCATCGGGCAGCTGCAATTCCGGTGCTGGTAGCGGGCGATGTAAACGCTCACTCCCGCATGTGGGGAGACCTATTTACGGACGCGCGAGGTGAGGATTTGGAGTCTTGGGTTCTGTCCTCAGGGCTCCAGATCCTCAATACGGGAAACACGCCGACTTGCGTGCGGTGGCAGGGCACGTCCAGAGTCGACGTGACGTTTGCCTCCGCATCCCTGTCTCCCTACATGAGGGACTGGCGCGTGGAGGAGGGGGTGGAGACTCTATCTGACCACAGATACGTCAGATATGAGGTCTCCACCACCCCAACGGCGGCGAATTCTCTCCGTCTCGGGATTGCGACGGGTGTCTCTCCTTTTCCCGGGTGGGTGCTTGCAAAGCTCCGGTCGGACGTGGCGGAGGAGGCAGCGTTGGTGCGAGCGTGGGCCGAGGTGCCCGACTCTATCGCGGAAGATCCCGACGCCATGGCGGAGTTACTTGCGGACGATCTTCGCGTCGTGTGTGACTCCGCCATGCCGAAGCGAGGAGCGGGCCCTCGGAACCCGAGGCAAATGTACTGGTGGACGCCGGAACTCTCCGAGATGCGTGCCACCAGCTTGAGGGCCAGACGTGCGTACCAGCGCTGTCGCAGGCGAGCCCGACGGGAGCCCGGCGAGGAGGAGAGACTTCGTCGCGATTATCAGGAGGCTGGCGGGGCGCTGAGGGTTGCCATCTGCAGGGCAAAGTCCGACGCCTGGGACAGGTACCTGGACGTCCTCGATGGTGACCCCTGGGGTCGACCGTACAGGATGATCAGGCGGAAACTCGCGGCTCCAGTTCCGCCTACATCCTGTATGGAACCAGCACTCCTGAACAGAGTACTCCGAACTCTGTTTCCGGGGACGGGAGATTTTGTGCCGCCAAATATGCCGACCTCAGGTTCTGCCCCTGAGGTGTGGGCTGCTGGGCCACCGATTTCGGATGCGGAGTTCGGCATCGTAAGGGAACGGCTCAACCTAAAGAAGAAGGCGCCCGGGCCTGATGGAGTTCCGGCCAAAGTAATGGCCATAGCTCTGGGCCCTCTTGAAGCGCGTTTCCGAGCGGTGCTGAACACTTGCATCCGAGAACTGCGTTTTCCCAGCAGGTGGAAGGTGGGACGACTGTGTCTGCTGCGCAAGGAAGGCCGCCCGGCGGACTCGCCGGCGGGCTACCGGCCGATCGTGCTGCTCGATGAGGCGGGAAAAGCTTTTGAGAAGATTCTCGCCTCCCGCATCATCGAGCACCTCGAGAGTGTGGGACCCGACTTGGCGGACTGCCAGTACGGCTTTCGGACAGGGCGGTCTACAGCAGACGCAGTCGTCCGTCTGAAGGGGTGGACAGAGGCGGCAGCGGCTCGTGGGGAGGTGGTGTTGGTGGTGTCCTTGGACATTGCCAACGCTTTCAACGCCATCCCCCACGAGTGCATTGAGGAGGCGCTGCGGTTTCACGGGGTGCCCATCTACCTCCGCAGGTTGGTCAGGGACTACCTCAGAAGCCGCAGCGTCGTTTATGAGGATGCGGAGGGGCGAATCCGGCATTGGAGGGTGGTCGCAGGTGTACCCCAGGGTTCCGTTCTTGGTCCGTTGTTGTGGAACCTGGGGTACAACTGGGTGCTTCGCGGCTCGCTGCTGCCAAGGATGGATGTCGTGTGTTTTGCGGACGATACCTTGGTAGCAGCGGCCGCGAAAGAATGGGAGGACGCAGCACACCTTGCGTCAGTCGGTTCGTCCCTGGTGGTCCGACGTATCCGTCGGTTGGGGTTGGAGGTGGCCCTCACTAAAACGAGGGCCATGGCCTTCCACCCCCCGCGTCGCGGGACCCCGTCGTCCCTCTCCGTCCGAGTGGAGGGTGTCCGTATACAGGTCACCCCCCACTTAAAATACCTGGGTCTTGTTTTGGACCCCAAGTGGACCTTCGAGGAGCACATGCGCCTCCTGGCTCCCCGGCTGCGTTCTGCCGCAGCCGCCCTAGGACGCCTGCTCCCCAACGTGGGTGGACCCGGTTCGTCATGTCGTCGGCTGTACCACGGCGTGATTCGTTCGATGGCCCTATACGGAGCCCCGGTGTGGGCGGGGTGTCTCTCCCGGCGGACGCGGGCTCTCCTGCGCCAACCGCAGAGGGTAATTGCGACCCGGGCCGTGCGGGCATATCGCACGGTCAGCCACGGAGCTGCCTGTGTCCTAGCAGGCACGCTACCGTGGGATGTTGATGCACTTGTGCTTGCAGAAGTGTATCAACATCGGGTCGACGCCAGAACTCGGGGTGAGCGACCTGGTCTCGAGGAGATCGAGCAGGTTCGCTCACAGGCGCGGAGAGAAGCCCTTCGTCGGTGGGGCGAGGCACTCTCTCAACCGACCGCTGGCCATCGAACGATTGACGCCATCCGCCCGTTATTGGAGGAGTGGGTGAGCCGGGAGTGGGGAGTTCTGACCTTCCGCCTGGTGCAGGTATTGACCGGACACGGGTGTTTCGGTCACTACCTGCACCGGGTCGCCCAGCGAGAGGAGACGCCCGCGTGTCATCACTGCGGCGCTCCTGACGACACAGCCGAGCACACGTTGTGGGCGTGCTCCGCATGGCGGACCCAACGCGCTCTTTTGGGTGCCGCTATAGATGGACGCGGCCTCACACTGTCGGGCATGGTACGTGCTATGCTCGACAGTGTGGAGGCCTGGGAGGAGATCGCCAACTTCGCCGAGGACGTAATGTCGGCGAAGGAGGCTGCGGAGAGGGAGCGGGAAGAGGATGCTCTAGCCGCTCCCATCCGGCGTAGGCGGAGGGGAAGGAGAGGGCGAGTGGCTCCTGTCGCAGACCCTCTCTAACCCTTTGGGTGGCCAGCACACGAGAGTGGCACTCTCGTGTGCATTGCACTGGCCACCACGTCTGGTGGATTACCTGGCGCACACCGAGGTAATCCTCCCCCCGGCGCGGTAGCTCAGCAAGGCTGGGCAGCCCTGAGGTGTTTTGGTGAATAATTTGGTCCCAAAACACCTCTGATTGGGCAGATCGGTGCCAAGGAGTTTTAGTGAGTATTCCCAGTGCCACCAACATCAGGTGCTGGGCGACCCTCACACTGTCACACGCCTCGCCAGCGTGTTTCGTCTGTAAGCGGATCACTCCTTGTAAAAAAAAAAAAAAAAAAAAAAAAAAAAAAAAAAAAAAAAAAAGGTTAGGTTAGGTTAGGTTAGGTTAGGTTAGGTTAGGTTAGGTTAGGTTAGGTTAGGTTAGGTTAGGTTAGGTTAGGTTAGGTTAGGTTAGGTTAGGTTAGGTTAGGTTAGGTTAGGTTAGGTTAGGTTAGGTTAGGTTAGGTTAGGTTAGGTTAGGTTAGGTTAGGTTAGGTTAGGTTAGGTTAGGTTAGGTTAGGTTAGGTTAGGTTAGGTTAGGTTAGGTTAGGTTAGGTTAGGTTAGGTTAGGTTAGGTTAGGTTAGGTTAGGTTAGGTTAGGTTAGGTTAGGTTAGGTTAGGTTAGGTTAGGTTAGGTTAGGTTAGGTTAGGTTAGGTTAGGTTAGGTTAGGTTAGGTTAGGTTAGGTTAGGTTAGGTTAGGTTAGGTTAGGTTAGGTTAGGTTAGGTTAGGTTAGGTTAGGTTAGGTTAGGTTAGGTTAGGTTAGGTTAGGTTAGGTTAGGTTAGGTTAGGTTAGGTTAGGTTAGGTTAGGTTAGGTTAGGTTAGGTTAGGTTAGGTTAGGTTAGGTTAGGTTAGGTTAGGTTAGGTTAGGTTAGGTTAGGTTAGGTTAGGTTAGGTTAGGTTAGGTTAGGTTAGGTTAGGTTAGGTTAGGTTAGGTTAGGTTAGGTTAGGTTAGGTTAGGTTAGGTTAGGTTAGGTTAGGTTAGGTTAGGTTAGGTTAGGTTAGGTTAGGTTAGGTTAGGTTAGGTTAGGTTAGGTTAGGTTAGGTTAGGTTAGGTTAGGTTAGGTTAGGTTAGGTTAGGTTAGGTTAGGTTAGGTTAGGTTAGGTTAGGTTAGGTTAGGTTAGGTTAGGTTAGGTTAGGTTAGGTTAGGTTAGGTTAGGTTAGGTTAGGTTAGGTTAGGTTAGGTTAGGTTAGGTTAGGTTAGGTTAGGTTAGGTTAGGTTAGGTTAGGTTAGGTTAGGTTAGGTTAGGTTAGGTTAGGTTAGGTTAGGTTAGGTTAGGTTAGGTTAGGTTAGGTTAGGTTAGGTTAGGTTAGGTTAGGTTAGGTTAGGTTAGGTTAGGTTAGGTTAGGTTAGGTTAGGTTAGGTTAGGTTAGGTTAGGTTAGGTTAGGTTAGGTTAGGTTAGGTTAGGTTAGGTTAGGTTAGGTTAGGTTAGGTTAGGTTAGGTTAGGTTAGGTTAGGTTAGGTTAGGTTAGGTTAGGTTAGGTTAGGTTAGGTTAGGTTAGGTTAGGTTAGGTTAGGTTAGGTTAGGTTAGGTTAGGTTAGGTTAGGTTAGGTTAGGTTAGGTTAGGTTAGGTTAGGTTAGGTTAGGTTAGGTTAGGTTAGGTTAGGTTAGGTTAGGTTAGGTTAGGTTAGGTTAGGTTAGGTTAGGTTAGGTTAGGTTAGGTTAGGTTAGGTTAGGTTAGGTTAGGTTAGGTTAGGTTAGGTTAGGTTAGGTTAGGTTAGGTTAGGTTAGGTTAGGTTAGGTTAGGTTAGGTTAGGTTAGGTTAGGTTAGGTTAGGTTAGGTTAGGTTAGGTTAGGTTAGGTTAGGTTAGGTTAGGTTAGGTTAGGTTAGGTTAGGTTAGGTTAGGTTAGGTTAGGTTAGGTTAGGTTAGGTTAGGTTAGGTTAGGTTAGGTTAGGTTAGGTTAGGTTAGGTTAGGTTAGGTTAGGTTAGGTTAGGTTAGGTTAGGTTAGGTTAGGTTAGGTTAGGTTAGGTTAGGTTAGGTTAGGTTAGGTTAGGTTAGGTTAGGTTAGGTTAGGTTAGGTTAGGTTAGGTTAGGTTAGGTTAGGTTAGGTTAGGTTAGGTTAGGTTAGGTTAGGTTAGGTTAGGTTAGGTTAGGTTAGGTTAGGTTAGGTTAGGTTAGGTTAGGTTAGGTTAGGTTAGGTTAGGTTAGGTTAGGTTAGGTTAGGTTAGGTTAGGTTAGGTTAGGTTAGGTTAGGTTAGGTTAGGTTAGGTTAGGTTAGGTTAGGTTAGGTTAGGTTAGGTTAGGTTAGGTTAGGTTAGGTTAGGTTAGGTTAGGTTAGGTTAGGTTAGGTTAGGTTAGGTTAGGTTAGGTTAGGTTAGGTTAGGTTAGGTTAGGTTAGGTTAGGTTAGGTTAGGTTAGGTTAGGTTAGGTTAGGTTAGGTTAGGTTAGGTTAGGTTAGGTTAGGTTAGGTTAGGTTAGGTTAGGTTAGGTTAGGTTAGGTTAGGTTAGGTTAGGTTAGGTTAGGTTAGGTTAGGTTAGGTTAGGTTAGGTTAGGTTAGGTTAGGTTAGGTTAGGTTAGGTTAGGTTAGGTTAGGTTAGGTTAGGTTAGGTTAGGTTAGGTTAGGTTAGGTTAGGTTAGGTTAGGTTAGGTTAGGTTAGGTTAGGTTAGGTTAGGTTAGGTTAGGTTAGGTTAGGTTAGGTTAGGTTAGGTTAGGTTAGGTTAGGTTAGGTTAGGTTAGGTTAGGTTAGGTTAGGTTAGGTTAGGTTAGGTTAGGTTAGGTTAGGTTAGGTTAGGTTAGGTTAGGTTAGGTTAGGTTAGGTTAGGTTAGGTTAGGTTAGGTTAGGTTAGGTTAGGTTAGGTTAGGTTAGGTTAGGTTAGGTTAGGTTAGGTTAGGTTAGGTTAGGTTAGGTTAGGTTAGGTTAGGTTAGGTTAGGTTAGGTTAGGTTAGGTTAGGTTAGGTTAGGTTAGGTTAGGTTAGGTTAGGTTAGGTTAGGTTAGGTTAGGTTAGGTTAGGTTAGGTTAGGTTAGGTTAGGTTAGGTTAGGTTAGGTTAGGTTAGGTTAGGTTAGGTTAGGTTAGGTTAGGTTAGGTTAGGTTAGGTTAGGTTAGGTTAGGTTAGGTTAGGTTAGGTTAGGTTAGGTTAGGTTAGGTTAGGTTAGGTTAGGTTAGGTTAGGTTAGGTTAGGTTAGGTTAGGTTAGGTTAGGTTAGGTTAGGTTAGGTTAGGTTAGGTTAGGTTAGGTTAGGTTAGGTTAGGTTAGGTTAGGTTAGGTTAGGTTAGGTTAGGTTAGGTTAGGTTAGGTTAGGTTAGGTTAGGTTAGGTTAGGTTAGGTTAGGTTAGGTTAGGTTAGGTTAGGTTAGGTTAGGTTAGGTTAGGTTAGGTTAGGTTAGGTTAGGTTAGGTTAGGTTAGGTTAGGTTAGGTTAGGTTAGGTTAGGTTAGGTTAGGTTAGGTTAGGTTAGGTTAGGTTAGGTTAGGTTAGGTTAGGTTAGGTTAGGTTAGGTTAGGTTAGGTTAGGTTAGGTTAGGTTAGGTTAGGTTAGGTTAGGTTAGGTTAGGTTAGGTTAGGTTAGGTTAGGTTAGGTTAGGTTAGGTTAGGTTAGGTTAGGTTAGGTTAGGTTAGGTTAGGTTAGGTTAGGTTAGGTTAGGTTAGGTTAGGTTAGGTTAGGTTAGGTTAGGTTAGGTTAGGTTAGGTTAGGTTAGGTTAGGTTAGGTTAGGTTAGGTTAGGTTAGGTTAGGTTAGGTTAGGTTAGGTTAGGTTAGGTTAGGTTAGGTTAGGTTAGGTTAGGTTAGGTTAGGTTAGGTTAGGTTAGGTTAGGTTAGGTTAGGTTAGGTTAGGTTAGGTTAGGTTAGGTTAGGTTAGGTTAGGTTAGGTTAGGTTAGGTTAGGTTAGGTTAGGTTAGGTTAGGTTAGGTTAGGTTAGGTTAGGTTAGGTTAGGTTAGGTTAGGTTAGGTTAGGTTAGGTTAGGTTAGGTTAGGTTAGGTTAGGTTAGGTTAGGTTAGGTTAGGTTAGGTTAGGTTAGGTTAGGTTAGGTTAGGTTAGGTTAGGTTAGGTTAGGTTAGGTTAGGTTAGGTTAGGTTAGGTTAGGTTAGGTTAGGTTAGGTTAGGTTAGGTTAGGTTAGGTTAGGTTAGGTTAGGTTAGGTTAGGTTAGGTTAGGTTAGGTTAGGTTAGGTTAGGTTAGGTTAGGTTAGGTTAGGTTAGGTTAGGTTAGGTTAGGTTAGGTTAGGTTAGGTTAGGTTAGGTTAGGTTAGGTTAGGTTAGGTTAGGTTAGGTTAGGTTAGGTTAGGTTAGGTTAGGTTAGGTTAGGTTAGGTTAGGTTAGGTTAGGTTAGGTTAGGTTAGGTTAGGTTAGGTTAGGTTAGGTTAGGTTAGGTTAGGTTAGGTTAGGTTAGGTTAGGTTAGGTTAGGTTAGGTTAGGTTAGGTTAGGTTAGGTTAGGTTAGGTTAGGTTAGGTTAGGTTAGGTTAGGTTAGGTTAGGTTAGGTTAGGTTAGGTTAGGTTAGGTTAGGTTAGGTTAGGTTAGGTTAGGTTAGGTTAGGTTAGGTTAGGTTAGGTTAGGTTAGGTTAGGTTAGGTTAGGTTAGGTTAGGTTAGGTTAGGTTAGGTTAGGTTAGGTTAGGTTAGGTTAGGTTAGGTTAGGTTAGGTTAGGTTAGGTTAGGTTAGGTTAGGTTAGGTTAGGTTAGGTTAGGTTAGGTTAGGTTAGGTTAGGTTAGGTTAGGTTAGGTTAGGTTAGGTTAGGTTAGGTTAGGTTAGGTTAGGTTAGGTTAGGTTAGGTTAGGTTAGGTTAGGTTAGGTTAGGTTAGGTTAGGTTAGGTTAGGTTAGGTTAGGTTAGGTTAGGTTAGGTTAGGTTAGGTTAGGTTAGGTTAGGTTAGGTTAGGTTAGGTTAGGTTAGGTTAGGTTAGGTTAGGTTAGGTTAGGTTAGGTTAGGTTAGGTTAGGTTAGGTTAGGTTAGGTTAGGTTAGGTTAGGTTAGGTTAGGTTAGGTTAGGTTAGGTTAGGTTAGGTTAGGTTAGGTTAGGTTAGGTTAGGTTAGGTTAGGTTAGGTTAGGTTAGGTTAGGTTAGGTTAGGTTAGGTTAGGTTAGGTTAGGTTAGGTTAGGTTAGGTTAGGTTAGGTTAGGTTAGGTTAGGTTAGGTTAGGTTAGGTTAGGTTAGGTTAGGTTAGGTTAGGTTAGGTTAGGTTAGGTTAGGTTAGGTTAGGTTAGGTTAGGTTAGGTTAGGTTAGGTTAGGTTAGGTTAGGTTAGGTTAGGTTAGGTTAGGTTAGGTTAGGTTAGGTTAGGTTAGGTTAGGTTAGGTTAGGTTAGGTTAGGTTAGGTTAGGTTAGGTTAGGTTAGGTTAGGTTAGGTTAGGTTAGGTTAGGTTAGGTTAGGTTAGGTTAGGTTAGGTTAGGTTAGGTTAGGTTAGGTTAGGTTAGGTTAGGTTAGGTTAGGTTAGGTTAGGTTAGGTTAGGTTAGGTTAGGTTAGGTTAGGTTAGGTTAGGTTAGGTTAGGTTAGGTTAGGTTAGGTTAGGTTAGGTTAGGTTAGGTTAGGTTAGGTTAGGTTAGGTTAGGTTAGGTTAGGTTAGGTTAGGTTAGGTTAGGTTAGGTTAGGTTAGGTTAGGTTAGGTTAGGTTAGGTTAGGTTAGGTTAGGTTAGGTTAGGTTAGGTTAGGTTAGGTTAGGTTAGGTTAGGTTAGGTTAGGTTAGGTTAGGTTAGGTTAGGTTAGGTTAGGTTAGGTTAGGTTAGGTTAGGTTAGGTTAGGTTAGGTTAGGTTAGGTTAGGTTAGGTTAGGTTAGGTTAGGTTAGGTTAGGTTAGGTTAGGTTAGGTTAGGTTAGGTTAGGTTAGGTTAGGTTAGGTTAGGTTAGGTTAGGTTAGGTTAGGTTAGGTTAGGTTAGGTTAGGTTAGGTTAGGTTAGGTTAGGTTAGGTTAGGTTAGGTTAGGTTAGGTTAGGTTAGGTTAGGTTAGGTTAGGTTAGGTTAGGTTAGGTTAGGTTAGGTTAGGTTAGGTTAGGTTAGGTTAGGTTAGGTTAGGTTAGGTTAGGTTAGGTTAGGTTAGGTTAGGTTAGGTTAGGTTAGGTTAGGTTAGGTTAGGTTAGGTTAGGTTAGGTTAGGTTAGGTTAGGTTAGGTTAGGTTAGGTTAGGTTAGGTTAGGTTAGGTTAGGTTAGGTTAGGTTAGGTTAGGTTAGGTTAGGTTAGGTTAGGTTAGGTTAGGTTAGGTTAGGTTAGGTTAGGTTAGGTTAGGTTAGGTTAGGTTAGGTTAGGTTAGGTTAGGTTAGGTTAGGTTAGGTTAGGTTAGGTTAGGTTAGGTTAGGTTAGGTTAGGTTAGGTTAGGTTAGGTTAGGTTAGGTTAGGTTAGGTTAGGTTAGGTTAGGTTAGGTTAGGTTAGGTTAGGTTAGGTTAGGTTAGGTTAGGTTAGGTTAGGTTAGGTTAGGTTAGGTTAGGTTAGGTTAGGTTAGGTTAGGTTAGGTTAGGTTAGGTTAGGTTAGGTTAGGTTAGGTTAGGTTAGGTTAGGTTAGGTTAGGTTAGGTTAGGTTAGGTTAGGTTAGGTTAGGTTAGGTTAGGTTAGGTTAGGTTAGGTTAGGTTAGGTTAGGTTAGGTTAGGTTAGGTTAGGTTAGGTTAGGTTAGGTTAGGTTAGGTTAGGTTAGGTTAGGTTAGGTTAGGTTAGGTTAGGTTAGGTTAGGTTAGGTTAGGTTAGGTTAGGTTAGGTTAGGTTAGGTTAGGTTAGGTTAGGTTAGGTTAGGTTAGGTTAGGTTAGGTTAGGTTAGGTTAGGTTAGGTTAGGTTAGGTTAGGTTAGGTTAGGTTAGGTTAGGTTAGGTTAGGTTAGGTTAGGTTAGGTTAGGTTAGGTTAGGTTAGGTTAGGTTAGGTTAGGTTAGGTTAGGTTAGGTTAGGTTAGGTTAGGTTAGGTTAGGTTAGGTTAGGTTAGGTTAGGTTAGGTTAGGTTAGGTTAGGTTAGGTTAGGTTAGGTTAGGTTAGGTTAGGTTAGGTTAGGTTAGGTTAGGTTAGGTTAGGTTAGGTTAGGTTAGGTTAGGTTAGGTTAGGTTAGGTTAGGTTAGGTTAGGTTAGGTTAGGTTAGGTTAGGTTAGGTTAGGTTAGGTTAGGTTAGGTTAGGTTAGGTTAGGTTAGGTTAGGTTAGGTTAGGTTAGGTTAGGTTAGGTTAGGTTAGGTTAGGTTAGGTTAGGTTAGGTTAGGTTAGGTTAGGTTAGGTTAGGTTAGGTTAGGTTAGGTTAGGTTAGGTTAGGTTAGGTTAGGTTAGGTTAGGTTAGGTTAGGTTAGGTTAGGTTAGGTTAGGTTAGGTTAGGTTAGGTTAGGTTAGGTTAGGTTAGGTTAGGTTAGGTTAGGTTAGGTTAGGTTAGGTTAGGTTAGGTTAGGTTAGGTTAGGTTAGGTTAGGTTAGGTTAGGTTAGGTTAGGTTAGGTTAGGTTAGGTTAGGTTAGGTTAGGTTAGGTTAGGTTAGGTTAGGTTAGGTTAGGTTAGGTTAGGTTAGGTTAGGTTAGGTTAGGTTAGGTTAGGTTAGGTTAGGTTAGGTTAGGTTAGGTTAGGTTAGGTTAGGTTAGGTTAGGTTAGGTTAGGTTAGGTTAGGTTAGGTTAGGTTAGGTTAGGTTAGGTTAGGTTAGGTTAGGTTAGGTTAGGTTAGGTTAGGTTAGGTTAGGTTAGGTTAGGTTAGG
>CAKOGA010000021.1:27500-55000 GCA_933228765.1 Miltochrista miniata
CCTTACACTTGAAACGTGTCAAGTATTCGGAGAACCCACCGTGCCCTGTCAGCAGTTGGGTTGTGGCGCCGGCGATCGCCATCTTCCGGACGACACCGTATGCCTCCACTGCACATGGGAAGAAAAGCTTGGTGACGGAGGCCTGCTCGCCCTCACTGTACCTCTTATTCCACTCGTCAAGCGTGTCCTGCCTGAGGGCACGCTTCACGAATGAGACAGGGCACAGTCCGTAGTCCGGTGCTCTCTTCAGCCTCAGAGCCGCCTCCTTGGCGAGCTGGTCGGCTCGCTCATTGCCCTCCAACCCCGCGTGAGCCTTGACCCAGAATAAGGAGATTTCCTTACCCTGGGCCATGCCTTGGTGAATGGCGGCTCTGGCTTCAACCGCCAGGGGGTGAAGAGCATGACGGTTTATGACCGTCAGGAGAGCGGCTCTGCTATCACTGAAGATGCCAAACGTGGATGCGCCTCGCCTGAGGGCCTCACTGGCCGCTTTGCATAACGCCAGGAGCTCGGCCTGATAGACGGTGCAATGGGGCGACAGAGCAAGTTTGAGGGCCTTAATTTCGGCCCGGCTATCCCAAAATGATAGCGCGGCACCGACACGGCCCTCAATCTTGCTCCCGTCCGTGAAGATGCGAATCTCAAAACGATTCGCATCCTCCAGCTGCCCCTCGTCTACCAGACTTGTGAACCCCAATGGCGGATGCTCCGCGGGGTGAGGAGCCTCAATTGCTGGAGACATGCGCTCGACCTCCCTGTCTCCCAGCCATGACTGGCCCACTCCTCTCTTGGCCTCGTATAACGAGGCCACCTCATGAAGTCTGAGGTCCAGAGGGAGCAAACCAGACAGGACCAGCGCCGAGTTCAGGGAGACCGTACGGTATGCCTTACACAGCTTTTGGGCGAAACCGCGCTGTACCACGTTCAGCTGCTTTTGGGCTCCAAGCTTTTCTGCCGATGCGTGCCAAGCACTGGCGGCGTACAGTATCGTCGGCTCCACGGCCGCGACGTAAATCGTCCGTATCACCTCGGGGTGAAGCCCCCAGCTGATCCGGGCCATCCGCGCCAGCTTCCGGTAGATGCCGATCGCCTTTTTGCATACGTGTGTGATGTGTGTGTTGAATGTAAGTGCTCTGTCGATGGTCAGCCCTAGGATTTTTATTTCTTTGGACATGCCAATGTCTATCCCGCCCATGCTAAGGCGCGGGACATCGTACTTCAGCTTCCGCGTGATTACCATCGCACTGGTTTTGTGCGGTGCGAATTTCAGCTTGTTTCGGATGCCCCACTCCCGCACATGCTCGAGAGAGGCATTGGCGTGTCCCTCGATTTCCAGGGCTGTTTCTCCGTCAAACATAAGCACCACGTCGTCCGCAAACGCCTGCACATACACTCCCATCCGCTCGAGTCCTTTCAAAAGTGGGTCTAAAAGCAAATTCCACAGCAAGGGACCCCCGATCGACCCCTGGACGCACCCTTTGTCGGTGGAGCGATTATGCTCCTCACCGGCGTACCGAACCCTCACTCTCCTCTCGCTAAGGTAGCTGCTGATTACTCGCCTCAAGTTTGCCGGGCACTTTTCTTCCGCCAGCCGAACTTTTATTGCCGGCCACCAGGCGCTATCGAAGGCCCCCTCTATGTCCAAGGACACCATAGTGACTATCCTCTTTTCACGGAGTTTAGCCACTATGTGTCCCATTAGGTCATAGAGGGCGTCTTCGGTGCTTTTCTGGGGCATAAAGCCGTACTGGCGAGTGCTCATTCGCGGCAATAGGTGGTACTTGAGTCGAGTAATCACCATCCTCTCGTACACCTTTCCCAAAACCGGTAACAGGCCTATGGGCCTGTACGATTTGGGAACGGTGTACGAGTCCTTGCCTGGCTTTTTCAGCACCACCACCACGGCTTCCTTCCATATCTTAGGAAAGTAGCCGTGATGGAGGCACTGATTCAGCAGCTTCAAGAAGAGTGACGGATCGGTCTCGATGGCTCGGGAACAGATGTCGGCCGTAAAGCCGTCCACTCCCGGCGCTTTCTTCGGGTTAAATTTCTGAAGCGCATCGATCAGTTCGCCCACCGTAAAAGGTGGGTCATCATCATAATGACCATCTATATCTTTTACGGCGGTTTCGCGTATCTGTCGATGCGCTTCAGTGTCCTCCTCGACTCGATCCTCCGGGTAGAAGGTTCGAGCGAGGAGTTGTGCTGAGCCCCTAGCGTCCAGAAAGGTCCCATTGTGGGTTAGTAGTCGATCTTCTTCCCTCACTGTGGCCCTCCCGATTACCCTATAGATCCCCTCCCAGATGCCCTCCCTGTCCTGCTTTCCACAGAAATTCTTCCAACTTTCGACCTGTGCCTTTTTTACTTCTGATTCGTACATCTCCTTGCACTCTAGGTATTCCACAACTACCAGTTGCCGTCGATCCGGCGCTGCGTCCCTGATCCGACGTCTTTTGGTGTTGACTTCCCTTTTCAGGGTGGCGAGCCTCTCCGACCACCACGGCATAGTGATTTTTTGCTGGTTACGCTTTTTTGGGATGGCTTCCCCACAGGCACCCCCTACTGAGTCCGAGTACTCGACAGCTGCGCTTTCCAGATCTTCTGTACTTGCGAGCTGCCGAGCACCCAGGCCCCGCAGTGAGAACTCCTGCGCCAACTTCGTCTTAAAACCATCCCAATCGGCTTTTTTAGTATTGTAGAGCCTAGTGGTACGCTGTATTTGCGTACCACTGGCCCTCTCTAGATTAATATTAAACACTATGCAGTTGTGGTCGGAGTTGACTAGCCCCGTGTCAACCCTCCAGCCGTCGGTCAGGGGGAGCACGTCACTCGTGCAGGATGTCACGTCTATGTAGCTGTGGAACCTCCTTCCATCCCTGTACGTGTCGAAAGTTGGAATATTCCCGCTATTCAGGACATGGAGGTCCATCTGTTCGAGGGCGTCCATCAGTAACCCCCCCCTCTTGCATTCGAACCGATGCCCCCACCAGGTACTTTTTGCGTTAGCATCACCTCCTAGAAGAAGGCGCCGGCCTCCAAGCTCATGCCTCACTTTAGTTAGTTGCTCCAGGCAGGGCTCCAGAGGCGACGTTGGCTCGACGTAGTAGGACACCAGCGTGATCTCCCAGGCACTGGTCCGGATCCCCACCACACACACATGGTCTGTGGTGAGTTGCGGGTACTGCAAGACGTCCAGCGTCGCGTCAAACACGACGATGGCCGCCTTAACAGTCCCTTCTCCTTGCCCAGTGTTCTGGAAGACCCTGACGCCCTGGTATGCCCCCATACCCCTCTTCGAACCTACGTAGGGCTCCTGCACCAGAGCAACCGCGGCTTTGAGCCTTGCGGCCTCTATCATAAGGTCTTTTGTGGCCTGCGCCTTCTTCTGGAGGTTTACTTGCAAAAACCTATATGGAGGTTCGTTCCCCAAGGTGCCCTCAGCAATACTGTATGGACGCCCTCGCTATTTTGTCCCATTTCACTTTCACAGGGCACATATCGTCGAAGGCGCTGTGCCTCGTATTTCCCAGCCTCTCCCTCCTGCAGTTGCAGCAGGACGGCTGTGCTCCGACGGCATACTCAGGGCACTGTGCCCTTAAGTGAGTCCCACCGCAATGACTGCATGTGGGCTCTGCCGTCTTACAGAACCGCCTACTATGTCCGTACCCTAGACACAGGGAGCACTGCATCAAAGGTGTTTGATCTGCGACCCTCACTGGTTGCAGATCAACATGCAGTCTCCCTGCGTCAAGGGCCCGGGACCAAACCGCAGGGGAGACCCTGAGAACCACGTGACACGTATGAGGGTTTCGTGCCATCCTCCGGTAGAGTACGGCCATCCGGTCCTGCTCTGTGATCAGGCCACTGAAAACCTCACGGTTTCGTGCCCTGATCTTTTCGAGCAGGACTTCGTCCTTATGGACTTTCAGGACGCCGTACAGGACGATTAACGGGTCCCTGTTCTTCATTTCCTCGACGCAGAGGCCTTTCCCCCCGAGCCTCTGCTGTGCCCTCTCCCTTTCATCCTTCGTCTTGTATCCAATTATCACCTTTCTGTCTTTTGACTTTCGTACCCTTTCTACTTTCACCCATTCTTGATCCTCATCCGCTATCTTCCTCAGCCTTTCCATGACCTGCTCTCCGGTGTCGGTGTCCACCTCCGAGGTTACCATCACAGAGTGTAACACCGTCGGTTCTGTGGTAAGATGATGGTTGTAACCCCCCGCCGCTCCGGCGTATGTAGCAGGTTCTTTCTTCTTTCTCTCCATCTCTCTTTCATCCTGTTTTTCTATTTTTTCTTTCACTTCTGCTATCATTCTACCATTTTCTTTCATTATGTTTTCTCTCATACCCTCTCTCGCTTTTTCTCTATCATCTTGTTTTACAATCTTCTCTCTCAACTCTTTCATAATCCTTTGGTTTTCTTTCAAAATTTTTTTATTCTCTTCCATCTTTCTTAAAATCTCCTCGTTGGAGCCTGTCATACTTACACTCTTTCTCTCATTCATACTTTCACTCATTCTTACCTCATTTTTTCCGCTACTTTTTCTTTCCTCTTCGTATTCTTTAATAATCTTTAATAATATGCTAGCCCTTTCTTCAATTTCTAGTTTCACCTCTCGTTTTAGGTTTTTTGCAACTGTTATTCCTACTTGCTCTTTAATTATTTTGATGCACTCTGTTGCTTTTACGTATCTATTCTGAGGAGTAGACGTCCGAACTGCCGGCTCCTCCCTAGGTCTTTGGGACTGCGTCAGCTGCTTGGGCTGGGCTGCCTCGCGGGACTCCAGGGCATCGACGCTTCGTCTAACTGGCCCCAGAGTCCGCTTTTCTATTGGAGAGCTTTTTGTGTCATTAGGAGACCTTGCAGTAGAAGAAGAAGGCTTATTCACCGGCGTTCTGTGCCCAAACATTTTGTGATTTAGGTAGAGATGCTTGTCAATAATAACTTTAATTAGTTAATTTAAAATAAAATTTTTGTTCCTAGGTAAAGGAAGAAATTATGTAGCGTACACTCACTCTCAAAATTCGTCGTGGCACTCAGCTTGACCGATCAAGAGCTCTGGTTCGAGTAGTGTGTATGTGTGTGTTAATGTGGATGCGCGTGTTTGTGTTGTAAGTTTGTGTGTTTGTGTTTATGATGTCTGTGGACCTAGGTATGTGTGTGTAATGTGGGTAAAGTGATGTGTGTATGCAGCCACAACCAACTCGAAATCCTGCTGCAAAAGTTCGATTTGTAACGGTCTCAATATAAGTAACCTATAAATATAACAATTATTGCCAATAGGGCAGCCAATAGAGTGGCAACAATAGTCAATTTAAGCCAATAGAGCTCAGTCTCAAAAAAGTATAAAAAGAAATTTTAACAAGTCGTAATAGAGATTCAACTCTATTCAGAGTTAGGTACTGCCTTTTATTAGCTGTAGCCCAGCTACGTCTTAACTAAAGATGCCAATAGGGCTTTGTCTTATAGTATAATTTAAAACTGGCTTATAATAGATAGAGTATAAAATAAAAGTTTTAAGAGAACGTAAAATTACAATTTTTGTCCCCTTATAGGAGTTGTCAAGCAGACAGTTTGCGGTACCTGCCCTTTGAGCCTCCCCTAGCCTAAAACTGCCGAAAACCAGGTCTTCCCCAAACAATGTTTGCCAAAAAGGTATAAATTTCGTCCCCAAACTCTACACGCTCTAGCTAGAGTCGTGCAGAGAGGCCCAGTTGGTAGCCCTCGCCGAGCCCTTTCAGAAGACCCCAAGCACGGCGTCGCTAGCCCAAAGGGTTCCGATGCTACAGGGTCGCAAAATTTTTCAAGATGGCGGCCGAATTTCTAAAAACTCCTGTAACTCCGGAACCGCTGGGCCGATCTCACTCGTGTTAGGGTTATTCCTGGAGAGCGCGCCGAGATCTACCCTCTGGTAGCCTTTTTAGCCAAAGAAAATTTTATCCCCCCTATTCCCCCGTGACCCCCCCAGAAGGATGTGGGAGAGGCCGCCGAGCCGCCCAGAAAAACCCAGACCCTCCTACGACGCCCCGTTCCAAAACTACAGGCGATCAAAGTTTTTCAAAATGGCGGCCGAGCTGTCAAAGTCGAACTTTGATCGCCTGTACCTCCGGTCCCAGACGTCGCAGAATAGTCAAGAAAGGGTTTATTCTGCTCGGCTCGACCCCCTCTATCACACCAGCAGGTTTTCAGCACCCTGAAAATTTTGTGCTCCAATATTCCTGAAATTCAGGAGGCAGGTAGATATCGACCCCCTGAGGCCGAATATCCAATCCGCAACTCTCTAGGACGAAGCACTGCGTAGTTACAGGCGTTCTAGTAAAAACAAAATGCCGCCGAACTGTCAAAACCGAAATTAAAACAGCTGTAACTCGGCGACCGTTTGTCGTAGAACGCTCAGACTTTCGTTGGTGGCTTGGGCGCCTCGCCGGGTACCCTCATGGAGGGTTTTGGAGCGGAAATAAAAATTTCTCTCCAATCGCCTCCAAACCGGTATAGGGTGAAAGTCCTTCGCCCGGGCTTCTTAACACTGAAAACTACGCAGCGCTAAGCCTTTCCGTTTGGGAGCTATGTAGATTTGAAAAATCCAAAAATAAAAACAAAATGGCGGAAACCGTCGGTTTTCGCGTAAAATCCCTAAATTTGGACCTAGAGGACCCCAATTTGGGTTTCTATATGCTAAAATAGGTTGTCTAAAACCGGTCCTGACCTTTAAAAAGTTAATTTATTATTAATTACTGATTTATTTCATAAAATTACATAAAAATCGATAGCTCCCGAACGGTTCAACATAAAAATATGCAAAAAATCTTAAAAATAGTATAAACTTAATATCTAATAGTCACATAAAAATATATACAAATTTAACAATTTTCCCCTATAATTTTCCTAATTTTCACGAATTTTTAGTTTTTGAATTACTGCTCTTCCAAATAATGTCCAAAAATTCCAGCTTAGATCTTGATTTGCTGTACTAACGAGCGCGCAACTAATAGCAGTTGCGGAATTTCGCTACTGCTCTCCGTTTCCGAGTTATTATAGTGCAATTTTCAATTTTCTAATATAAATTAATAGGAAACTGTCCAACATAAAATTCGGTTTTTTCCTAAAAACTGCTAAGTTTGGTATCTCCTTGAAGACTGCAAAAGATGGTGTTCCTGAGTCGACTCCTTCGCGTACCACGTGCGGCCACGCCCACGTGCTGATTTTGGTTTATCGATTTCCCCGGAAAAACCAGGAGCTTTTCGGAGAAACCGATTTCACCAGTCGATGCGGGCAGCCGGGGCGCACCTGCCGCTATATCGTGCACTGCAATTCCTTCACTATTAACTGTTTTATTACACTTTTTCTGCGCTATTTTTTCACTTTTAACCTCAATTTTGAAGAAAAACGTTAATAACTTTTCCGGCCGCGTCGTGAGGCTGGCACACGATACGTCAAATGATGCGGCGCGCCGAGACGAATCTTTCGGTATATAGCACTTGGGTGTACGATCAGAAAAACCCACAACTTTTAATTTTTAAAACACGGAGCGGTTTAAAAACGCTGCTTACTGCTCGGGGGTCAGAATGTGGTTAGGTTAGGTTAGGTTAGGTTAGGTTAGGTTAGGTTAGGTTAGGTTAGGTTAGGTTAGGTTAGGTTAGGTTAGGTTAGGTTAGGTTAGGTTAGGTTAGGTTAGGTTAGGTTAGGTTAGGTTAGGTTAGGTTAGGTTAGGTTAGGTTAGGTTAGGTTAGGTTAGGTTAGGTTAGGTTAGGTTAGGTTAGGTTAGGTTAGGTTAGGTTAGGTTAGGTTAGGTTAGGTTAGGTTAGGTTAGGTTAGGTTAGGTTAGGTTAGGTTAGGTTAGGTTAGGTTAGGTTAGGTTAGGTTAGGTTAGGTTAGGTTAGGTTAGGTTAGGTTAGGTTAGGTTAGGTTAGGTTAGGTTAGGTTAGGTTAGGTTAGGTTAGGTTAGGTTAGGTTAGGTTAGGTTAGGTTAGGTTAGGTTAGGTTAGGTTAGGTTAGGTTAGGTTAGGTTAGGTTAGGTTTTTTTTTTTTTTTTTTTTTTTTTTTTTTTTTAATTTGCCCCCCGTCTGAAGGGGGGCCTGTTTCATACTGTTGCTATTGAATGCAACAACTTTTATTACTGTTTGGTTTTAGAGTTCTTTCGTTATTTACACACATTGTTAATTACACATAATAGTATTGTCTATTATTATTTAATATTTGCTGTTATTTATCTCTAGGGTTAATATTGCTTATTATTGTATCACGATAATATTGTTATGAACTTATGAAGGTTTCTTTATTCCATATTATTTATTTCTAAGATTTGTATAGATATATATATATATATATATATATATACATAAATACTTACATAATATACATGATATTCGTAGTGCTAATTACGGTTAATGCAGTATTTCTAGGGGTTGGGCAGTTTTATAGTAGAGCCGTTTGCCTTGACTGCTTGACCAAGCACTTTCTCCGCGAATTTCATGAATATGGCTCTCAATTTGCTGTCTTCTAGCAGGTTTTTGATGTTATCCATGCTTAGATCTGTTTGCATGGCCCATTCGCATTCTTGGCGCGCTAATCCGTACTTCGGGCACTGTGTTAAGACATGCCATATGTCTTCATCGGTAATGTCGTCACAGGTGCAGGACGGGCTGCTGGCAATTTTAAAACGATGCAGGTATTGTCTCAGGCCACAGTGACCGGTGAAGAGCTGTGTCCTGAGGTTTGTGGTTTGCTCTGTCTTGAGGATTCTGTAGGCCTTTGCCACGTCAGGAAAAAGTGTCCTTGTGACGGCTCCCGCATCGGCTGACTCGTATCGACATTGCCACTCTTCTATGGTTTTCTCTCTGATGTTTCGGCGCGCATAGGAGAGTGGGAACGCGTCATATTTTGGAGCTGTTTTCGACCGCAGCGCCGCTGCTTTAGCGAGCTCATCTGCCCTCTCGTTGCCGGTAATTCCTTCGTGGGCTTTAATCCAAAAGAATTGGAACTCTGTTGTTGATGAGTTTATTATGTGGGCCTGTATTTCGGCGACGAGAGGGTTGCTTGTAGTGCGGCAGCTCAGGGCGTCCAGCGCAGCTCTAGAGTCGCTGAGTATGGTTGCCGTCGTGTAATTACCTTTACTAACTTGCTTTACGGCTTCCAGAATTGCCAGCAGCTCAGCCTGGTAAACGCTGCAATAGTCTGCCAGCTTTAGTTTAATGAAGCGTTCTTCTGCGCCTTGCTTCCTTAAAGTGAGTGCCGCTCCTACTTTTCCCTCGATCTTCGAGCCATCAGTGTATATTTTCACCGGGTCAGCGACATTGTCGTCTTCATTTTGGTTGTTGATCATACCGTATGTAATTCTTTTCCTTAGGCTAGGATGGGGCAAGGTGTATGGGTGAACTCTAATTTCCATAGGTCTTCCTGGGAGTTCTAGCAGTGGTTCCCCCTTTTTGATTTTGTACAGGTCGCAGATTTCTTTCGCCCTCAGATCTAGCGGGATGATGCGAGCCAAAAGTGTGCTGGCCACCATGGATGTTGTGCGATGCGCCTTGGTGATCATGAGGGCGAAAGTGCGAGTAAGACGTTCCAGTTGGTCCTTATTGTATTTGTACTTGACCGCAGGGGCCCAGGCGCAAGCTGCGTAGAGGACCACTGGTTCAACTGCGGTCAAGTATAGGAGCCTAGTAATTTCCGGGTTCAAGCCCCATTGGGTTCGGACTACTCTCGACAGTTTTTTGTAGATTCTGACCGCCTTACTAGTCACGGATTTGATGTGGGTGTTGAAGTTTAGCTTTGTGTCAATAGTTAATCCCAGAACCTTGATATTGTCGCTATATTTTATTGTCTCGCCAAGCAGTGAAAGAGCCGGTATGTCATGTTTGATTTGGTTCGTCACTAGAAGTGCCTGCGTTTTTTGGGGAGCAAACCTCATCTTGTGAGATTTTCCCCACTCAGCTATTACGCTGAGGGCCTCGTTTGCCCTTTGTTGCGCTTCCTCGGCGTTTTTGCCCTTGGCGATGAGCAGGAGGTCGTCTGCGAACGCCTGTATATGAGCCTCAAGCTTATTTGCCCGTTGGAGGAGAGGATCTAATTGGATGTTCCAGAAAAGGGGACCAAGAATCGAACCCTGTACGCATCCTCTGTTGGTGTCCGCTTCTACCTCTTCGCCCAGGTAATTGAGGCGTATGGTCCTGTCCTTTAGGTAGCTTTGGATCAGGGCCATAGTTTGTCCGTCGAAATCTTTACCTTTCAGCTCGTTGAGTATTCCGGGCCACCAACAGTTATCGAATGCACCCTCGATGTCTAGCGAGACCACTGCTACGATCCCCTTTTCTGTCACACCCGTCCTGATGATGTTTAAGGCGTCACATAAGGCATCATCTGTCCCTTTTTGCGGAGTGAATCCATACTGGCGTTGGCTCAGGGTTCTGGAATTTCCAATTTGCCATGCAATTCTTTTGGCCAGCAGTTTTTCCAGTACTTTTCCCAAAACCGGCAGTAGCCCAATGGGGCGGTATGACTTCGGTAGTGTGTAGTCATCTTTGCCTGGTTTTGGGATAACTCTTATCCGTGCAGCCTTCCATAGTTTTGGAAATATACCCAATTTCAGACATTTGTTAAGCAGTTGCAGCTGGATGTTGGGTGCCGCTCGGTATCCTGCTTCACAAATGTCTGATGTTAGGCCATCCTCTCCGGGAGACTTTTTAGGGTTCATTTGCGAGTAGACCTCCTCCACCTCGTCCGAAGTGAATTCGGGTGCTGGTTGATCTCTCGCCGAAGCAGTCTCACCTTGATGGTGTGCGACCCTCTGCCTTATCGAGTGCTGCTCCTCTGTGTCTGTGTTAGCGTCATCCTTGGGGAAGAACTGCTCGGCTAGAAGCACTGCGGACTCCCTCGGACCTAAGGTTGCCGAGGTGCTTGTTTGCCTGAGCAGTTGTTCTTCGGTGCGATTGTCACAGAGTTTCAGCACTCGATAGGTTCTCTGCCATACAGTTTCCCGGGTCTCGCTGGTGCAGAAGTTCTTCCAGCTTTCATTCATCGTCTTCTGAATCAGCTCTTTGTATCTGTTCCGAACCTCTACATACAGCGAGACCACGGTCGGTCGTCTTTGTGGGTTGGCTTTGGTGACGCGTCTTCGGCACCTGTTAACCTCTGCCTTGAGCGATGTTAGCTCGGGGGTCCACCACCGTGTTGGCCTGGTCTTGGCAGTCATGGGCAACTTTGGCATAGCTTCCTCGCAGGCAAAGGTTATGGCAGACGTATATTTGGTCACCAAAGCCTCCAGGTCCTCTTCAGTCTCCGCCTTTGCGATAGTGTTCGCCTCGATCCCCTTACGAAGGAGCTCCTCTGTAAGATGTTTGCGGAAACTGATCCAGTCGGCTTTTTTAGTGTTAAACTGGCGAGTGGTTTTTCGTTTTGGCTGTGGTAAACCCGCGACCGCTATGACAAACTCTACTTGACGATGGTCCGATAGGGTAACCACATCCAAGTTGACTCGCCAGTTTGTGACTTTGTCGAGTAGCCCCTTCGTGCAGGTCGTGACGTCCACTATGCTTTGGCATATGGTGTTATTCCTGATTACACTAAATGTAGGTGTGTTCCCAACATTCAGTATATTCAGGTCCATTTCTGCGGTGAAGTCGATGAACTGTGTGCCCCGTCTGTCATCCGATGAGCTGCCCCACCACACGCTGGCGGCGTTGAGGTCCCCACCCAGGATATAGTCATCGGCGTTCATGTTCTCCATGATGTATTTCGAGATCTTGAGATCTTCATCAATGTCCTTCTCGCCGTCGTAATAAACATTGATGAGGCCAAGACTTCTGTTTCCCATCCTGAGTTTGACCCCGACTATAGAGTCCCTCACGAAGGACTGGTCAACTACTAGGTCAAGGGATTTGTCGAGGATAACTATTGCCGCACGCACTGGTTTGTTTCCTCGTGTGTCTTGTATTATGCGATGCTGGCTTGACGTCATTACTCCCTGTCCGCCTATGTAGGGCTCCTGCAGTAGGAGTACGGATGTATTTTTAAGAGTTGCGGCGTGCAGGCACTCGACGGTCGCCTTATGTCCCCTGCCTAGGTTGACCTGTCCAAAGTGGAGACGCTGCCTTTCTTCTTGCCCTGGGACAACCTTAGCAGTAATTGATAGATAGGCGCGCTATCCGGTCCCATTTCTGCCATTGTGGGCATTCGGTACTGTAAGCTGGGTGATTCATGGATCCTTCCTCCCTTCCAGTCTTGCAATGGGTGCAGGTTGGCCTTACGTTGCGATCCGGGCACTGCCGCGTGTCATGAAGTCCTGCGCAGTATCCGCACACCTCTGTTTCGGATTTGCATTCGCTGGCGCGGTGTGCATATCCCATGCAGCGGTAACATTGCAGGAGTGGGGACTGGTCAACGGCCAACACCATTTGATATCCCAGTCGCACTCGCTGGTCCCTAAGTTGGTTCCACACCTGAGGAGTGGTCTCCACTATAACATTGTGTACGGCATTGTGTCGTCCTCTAGTCCTGCGAATCACTCGGACCTTTTCGGATTCCAGTTCCAAGTTGGAAAGTAGGCCACTATTTTGCTTCAGTATTGCCTCTTCCACTTTCTGATTGGTGGTGTCGGTGGAGACTCCCATGAGGCGAAGTAGTGGATTCCTGGTGTGGGGCTTGGAGACGGTTAAGCCCTTTGCGGCGTCTCTGATTGCGCCTGTCAGTCGCTTGCGATCGTCTTCAGTGTCACAGTTTATGATGACTTTGCTGTTTTTGGTGCGGCGCAAGCTATTAACGCCCACACCCAGTTGCACCACGTCCACACTATCTTTGATTTTTGTGAATACGTCGTTTCCAGAGTGGGTCGGATCAATTGATTCCACAAGTACAGGGTAACGCTTGAGTAGAGCGTCTCTGTACGACGCTGATTTTGCTGAAGGATTCTGATGTTGAACCTGTGGAGGGGCAACGCCAGCGGCGTGTGATGGTCTCGCCTGTATCTCGGAGTTTACTTGTACCGCGGATTTAAGTTCCATCATTTGCTCCGCAGTTTTTGCAAGTAATTCCGTATGTTCTTGCAGTTGCTTTGAGAGCCTCTCGATGTTGAGCTCTGCTTTTTGGCTATTACTAGCTCCTTGGTCCTGTGAATGAGTCTCTCGAGGTCCTATCTCACTCTCCGGGCCCTCTAAGTCCTTTTCGTAGCTCATTATGATAGCTAGAAGTAGGTTGGCTTGATCTTCAATTTCGAGTCTGATCTCTTTTTTAATATTCTTGGACTCTTTGCAGCCTTCTTTTATTTTTTGGTGGCTCTCAATCGCAGCCGCCAATTTATTTTTCGGAACGTTTAGTTGCCGAGCTGGGGGCACTTTAAATCCGGGTTTCTTGGAAGAGGAGTGAGCCATGGGGACTTGTACAGTTTCTTGTCCCAGTGATGTAAATCCGGATAATTCTAAATTACAAAGGCTATGCGCCTTACTGAGTGGGCTTCTGAGCATGATTAGACTATTAAAAAGAAATTAGAGGTATAAAATTTTTTTTTTATTAAAATTTGTACTAGGCGAACCTTAGTGCCTAAGCAGTAAATTAAGGGTGGGCGGGCGGGCCCGCAAAATGATAAAATCGCTTATATTTCAAGAACCACTTGCCTCAGAGACAAGATAGAGGTGTTGAAGGATAGGTGGCGAGACGGCGCACAGTTGTGGCTAGGAAAATGCTGTAATTTAATTCGGAAAACGCAAAAATTTTGAGGGAAATGCTAATTTGTATGATTTTTGCAACACTAATTGGGGTCTGGTGATGATGATTATGGACTTATCAATACCAAATCGGCACCGTCGGATGCGTATCACGACGGCGCACACCTTGATATATGATAAGCTATGGGCTGTAATAGAAAAATTTGGAAAAAGATTTGAATTTATATGTATTTTTGACTGAAAATTACTATTTTTAACTGTTCCGCTGTCTAATTTGTATCAGAACCACAAAAGTGGAACCGTACGACGCGAGAAGACCTCGTACACAATTCCAGATGAAAATGTAAACAGGTTTGAAGATTATGGACGAGAGATAACAACTGAAAAGCTGTGAGACCCTTACAAATGAAAAATTTTGATGAAAAACGGTTTAAATACCAAAAATTACAACTAGAATTTCGCAGAAACACTATAGAATCGCGTAGGGCTCGAAGAGACGAAGCTAACGATGTATGATAGTCGCTATCAGCAAGTAAGACGCACTATGTATACTAACTACCAATATGGGTTAGGTTAGGTTAGGTTAGGTTAGGTTAGGTTAGGTTAGGTTAGGTTAGGTTAGGTTAGGTTAGGTTAGGTTAGGTTAGGTTAGGTTAGGTTAGGTTAGGTTAGGTTAGGTTAGGTTAGGTTAGGTTAGGTTAGGTTAGGTTAGGTTAGGTTAGGTTAGGTTAGGTTAGGTTAGGTTAGGTTAGGTTAGGTTAGGTTAGGTTAGGTTAGGTTAGGTTAGGTTAGGTTAGGTTAGGTTAGGTTAGGTTAGGTTAGGTTAGGTTAGGTTAGGTTAGGTTAGGTTAGGTTAGGTTAGGTTAGGTTAGGTTAGGTTAGGTTAGGTTTTTTTTTTTTTTTTTTTTTTTTTTTTTTTTTTTTTTTTTTTTTTTTTTTTTTTTTTTTTTTTTTTTTTTTTTTTTTTTTTTTTTTTTTTTTTTTTTTTTTTTTTATTCTGCACCTCTGCCATGGGCAAAGCCTAGCGATTACATATTTTATTTACTAGCTAAATATCTTCGAAATCTAGCCCCACGGGGCTTAAAGAACTACTTCAGGAGATGGCGGGGGGCAGGGGCGCATGTGCCGTGAGTTACAACATTATGAGAAGTGCCTCGGTGGACCGTTGTCGCGTCATGCGTGACTCACAGTACCACCGGCCCAAAACTCGCCAACCGTGCTCAGCGCCCCTGGCTCCCGCCATCTCGAACCTAGCTAAACTATATCCTCTTTCACCCAAATTCTCTTTATCATTCCAGTTCTATCAAGTATGCTTCTCGCACTTCCACGCTATCCCGACCTTTCATTCTTTAATCTAAACTAGCTAAACTTAATCTATCGTCTTTCATTCTTATTCCTCTAGTACCATACTCGTCACGCTTTTATGCCTCTCGCACTTTCACGATGGCCTTTCATTCTGGGGATGTGGGGTATCATACGTTTGGGGCGGGGGGTGGGTGGTATAATGTTTATATATATTTATTTTCCAAAGCTCCTTTTAACATTTTATACATAATTAACAATTTTTCTTATAATTCTAAACAGTTTATTCCTCTAATTTTCTAACAATAACTCCTTTCTGACAGTTTTCTTATATTATATTTTCTAAATGTTTACTGAACACAGACAGTTTTTGTCCAGCTTTACATAATACTGTTTAATAACAAGTCTTACAATAATTTATAAACTCTATTTTATTTCTATTACCTTATTTCTCTAGTCTTCTTAATTTTTATCTATTTCTTACTTATTGTTCTAATACCGCTTACATCATATGCTTTCTTACTTTCTAATAGCTTTTTGTTGCAGAACAATATTACACACATATTGGTGAACAAAAAAATTTTTCTTACTTATTTCTCCTATTTACTATCCTGATTATTTTGGCGCTGTATTGTATGAACAAGTCTCTATATTTTTTCAGAAAGGTGGGTAAGTTTTCTAATTTTAATGCCAGATTTGTTTTTGCTTCCAGGTCCACTCTATCCAGCGCGTGGATGGGACAATCGATGAGCAGGTGGACCACATTCTCGTCTACCCCAGGCTCACAGGCGCATGATGGGTCCCCCTTACACTTGAAGCGTGTCAAGTATTCGGAGAACCCACCATGCCCTGTCAGCAATTGGGTTGTGGTGCCGGCGATCGTCATCTTCCGGACGACACTGTATGCCTCCACTGCGCATGGGAAGAAAAGCTTGGTGACGGAGGCCTGCTCGCCCTCACTGTACCTCTTGTTCCACTCGTCAAGCGTGTCCTGCCTGAGGGCACGCTTCACGAATGAAACAGGGCACAGTCCGTAGTCCGGTGCTCTCTTCAGCCTCAGAGCCGCCTCCTTGGCGAGCTGGTCGGCTCGCTCATTGCCCTCCAACCCCGCGTGAGCCTTGACCCAGAATAAAGAAATTTCCTTACCCTGGGCCATGCCTTTTCGAATGGCGGCTCTGGCTTCAACCGCCAGGGGGTGAAGAGCATGACGGTTTATGACCGTCAGGAGAGCGGCTCTGCTATCACTGAAGATGCCGAACGTGGACGCGCCTCGCCTGAGGGCCTCACTGGCCGCTTTGCATAACGCCAGGAGCTCGGCCTGATAGACGGTGCAATGGGGCGACAGAGCAAGTTTGAGGGCCTTAATTTCGGCCCGGCTATCCCAAAATGATAGCGCGGCACCGACACGGCCCTCAATCTTGCTCCCGTCCGTGAAGATGCGAATCTCAAAATGATTCGCATCCTCCAGCTGCCCCTCGTCTACCAGACTGGTGAACCCCAATGGCGGATGCTCCGCGGGGTGAGGAGCCTCAATCGCTGGAGACATGCGCTCGACCTCCCTGTCTCCCAGCCATGACTGGCCCACTCCTCTCTTGGCCTCGTATAACGAGGCCACCTCATGAAGTCTGAGGTCCAGAGGGAGCAGACCAGCCAAGACCAGCGCCGAGTTCAGGGAGACCGTGCGATATGCCTTACACAGCTTTTGGGCGAAACCGCGCTGTACCACGTTCAGCTGCTTTTGGACTCCAAGCTTCTCTGCCGATGCGTGCCAAGCACTGGCGGCGTACAGTATCGTTGGCTCCACGGCCGCGACGTAGATCGTCCGGATCACCTCGGGGTGAAGCCCCCAGCTGATCCGGGCCATCCGCGCTAGCTTCCGGTAGATGCCGATCGCCTTTTTGCATACGTTTGTAATGTGTGTGTTGAAAGTGAGTGCCCTGTCAATGGTCAGCCCTAGGATTTTAATCTCTTTGGACATGCCAATGTCTATCCCGCCCATGCTGAGGCGCGGGACATCGTACTTTAGCCTCCGCGTGATAACCATCGCACTGGTTTTGTGCGGTGCGAATTTCAGCTTGTTTCCGATGCCCCACTCCCGCACATGTTCGAGAGAGGCATTGGCGTGTCCCTCGATTTCCAGAGCTGAATCTCCGTCGAACACGAGCACCACGTCGTCCGCAAACGCCTGCACATACACGCCCATCCGCTCAAGTCCTTTCAAAAGTGGGTCTAAAAGCAAATTCCACAGCAAGGGCCCCCCGATCGACCCCTGGACGCACCCTTTGTCGGTGGAGCGACATTGCTCTTCACCGGCGTACCGAACCCTCACTCTCCTCTCGCTAAGGTAGCTGCTGATTACTCGCCTCAAGTTTGCCGGGCACTTTTCCTCCGCCAGCCGTACTTTTATTGCCGGCCACCAGGCGCTATCGAAGGCCCCCTCTATGTCCAAAGACACCATAGTGACTATCCTCTTTTCACGGAGTTTAGCCACTATGTGTCCCATTAGGTCATAGAGGGCGTCTTCGGTGCTTTTCTGGGGCATGAAGCCGTACTGGCGAGTGCTTATACGCGGCAGTAGGTGGTACTTGAGTCGAGTAATCACCATCCTCTCGTACACCTTTCCCAAAACCGGTAACAGGCCTATAGGCCTGTACGATTTGGGAACGGCGTACGAGTCCTTGCCTGGCTTCTTCAGCACCACCACCACGGCTTCCTTCCATATCTTAGGAAAGTAGCCGTGATGGAGGCACTGATTCAGCAGCCTCAAGAAGAGTGACGGATCGGTCTCGATGGCTCGGGAACAGATGTCGGCTGTAAAGCCGTCCACTCCCGGCGCTTTTTTCGGGTTGAATTTCTGAAGCGCATCGATCAGTTCGCCCACCGTAAAAGGTGGGTCATCGTCATAATGACCATCTATATCTTTTACGGCGGTTTCGCGTATCTGTCGATGCGCTTCAGTGTCCTCCTCGACTCGATCCTCCGGGTAGAAGGTTCGAGCGAGGAGTTGTGCTGAGCCCCTAGCGTCCAAAAAGGTCCCCTCGTGGGTTAGCAGTCGATCTTCTTCCCTCACTGTGGCCCTCCCGATTACCCTGTATATCCCCTCCCAGACGCCCTCCCTGTCCTGCTTTCCACAGAAATTCTTCCAACTTTCGACCTGTGCCTTTTTTACTTCCGATTCATAAATCTCCTTGCATTCTAGGTATTCCACAACTACTAGTTGCCGTCGATCCGGCGCTGCGTTCCTGATCCGACGCCTTTTGGTGTTGACTTCCCTTTTCAGGGTGGCGAGCCTCTCCGACCACCACGGCATAGTGATTTTTTGGCAGTTGCGCTTTTTTGGGATGGCCTCCCCGCAGGCCCCCCCCACTGAGCATGAGTACTCGACGACTGCGCTTTCCAGATCTTCTGTACTTGCGAGCCGCCGAGCAGCCAGGCCCCGCAGAGAGAGTTCCTGCGCCAGCTTCGTCTTAAAGCCATCCCAATCAGCCTTTTTGGTGTTATAGAGCCTAGTGGTACGCTGTATCTGCGTACCACTGGCTCGCTCTAGGTGGACATTAAACACTATGCAGTTGTGGTCGGAGTTGACTAGCCCTGTGTCAACCCTCCAGCCGTCGGTCAGGGGGAGCATGTCTCCCGTGCAAGATGTTACGTCTATGTAGCTGTGGAACCTCCTTCCGCCCCTATACGTGTCGAAAGTTGGAATACTTCCGCTATTCAGAACATGGAGGTCCATCTGATCGAGGACGTCCATCAGTAACCCTCCCCTCTCATCTTGAAACTGATGCCCCCACCAGGTACTTTTTGCATTGGCGTCTCCTCCAAGAAGAAGGCGCCGGCCTCCGAGCTCGTGCTTCACCTTCAGCAGTCGCTCCAGGCAGGGCTCCAGGGGTGCCCTCGGTTCGCAGTAATAGGACACCAGGGTGATCTCCCAGGCACTGGTCCGGATCCCCACCACACACACATGGTCTGTGGTGAGTTGCGGGTACTGCAAGACGTCCAGCGTCGCGTCAAACACGACGATGGCCGCCTTAACAGTCCCTTCTCCTTGCCCAGTGTTCTGGAAGACCCTGGCGCCCTGGTATGCTCCCATTCCCCTCATCGAGCCCACGTAAGGCTCCTGCACTAGAGCAACCGCAGCCCTAAGCCTGGTGGCCTCGATCATGAGGTCCTTTGTAGCCTGCGCCTTCTTCTGGAGGTTAGCCTGCAAAAACCTGTATGGGGGCCTATTTGCCGGGGTGCCCTCAGCAGTACTGGATGGACGCCCTCGCTATCTGATCCCACTTTCCTTTCACTGGGCACGAGCCATCATAGACACTATGTCTCGTGTTGCCCAGCCTCTCCCTTCTGCAGTTGCAGCAAGACGGCTGCGACCCGACGGCATATTCAGGGCATTGCGCCCTCAAATGAGTCCCACCGCAATGACTGCAGGTGGGCTCTGCCATCTTGCAGTGGCGCCTGCTGTGTCCGTACCCTAGGCACAGGGAGCACTGCATTAATGGAGTTTGATCTTCAACCCTCACGGGTTGCAGATCCACATGCAGCCTCCCTGCGCTCAGGGCCCGGGTCCAAACTGCAGGGGAGACTCTGAGCACCACGTGGCATGTAAGGGGGTTCCGCGCTGTCCTACGGTACAGTACGGCCATCCTGACCTGCTCTGGGATCAGGCTGTCGAAAACCTCACGGTTTCGCAACCTGATCTTTTCGAGCAGGTCTTCATCCTTATGGATTTTTAGGACGCCGTACATAATCAGCAGCGGGTCCTTATTTGCCATTGGCTCTACGCAGAGGCCTTGCCCCCCGAGCCTCTGCTGTGCCCTCTCCCTTTCATCCTTCGTCTTGTAACCTATAATTACCCTTCTGTCCTTCGCCTTTCTCACCCTTTCAACCTTTACCCATCCTTCATCTTCATTCGCGATCTTCCTCAAACGTTCTATCACTTGCTCTCCCGTATCTTTGTCATTTTCTGAGGTTACAACCACAGAGTGCAGCGCCGTCGGCTCTGGAAACTGTTGGCCCCTATGGCCTCCCGCCGCTCCGGCGTATGTGGTTGATCCCCTCCTCTCTCGCTCTTTCTCTCTTTCATCCTGTTGCACTAGTTTCTCTTTCACTTCTGTCATAATTTTCCTATTTTCTTTCACCAAGCTCTCTTTCACACTCTCTCTTTCATCCTGTTTTTCAATCTTCTCTTTCAATTCTTTCATTATACGATTATTTTCACTCAAAATCCTTTCATTCTTCTCCATCTTTCTTAAGATCTCCTCATTGGAGCCTGTCGCACTCACGCTCTTACTCTCACTCATTCTTACCTCATTCAATCTAACCTCGTTCTTTTTGCCGCTTTTTCTGTCTTCTTCGTAGGCTTTTATGATTTTATATAAAAAGTTTGAATGCTCCTCTATTTCGCTTTTTATCTCCCGCTTCAAATTCTTGGACCCCGCTAATTGTTCCCTAATTATACCAATGCTATCGGTTGCTTTTAAAAATCTACTTTGAGGCCCTGGGACGAGAAGCGGCTGTCGTGCTGTCGGCGCCTCCCTAGGTCTTTGAGACAGTGCCAGGGGTTTAGGCTGCACTGCCTCACGGGTTTCCAGGGCGTCGACGCTCCTCCTTACTGGTCCCAAGGGCCGCCTCTCCACTGGGGAGTTCTCTGTCTCGGCGGGGGATCTCGGTGAAACAGTAGGTCTTTTAGCGGGAGTTCTATGTCCAAACATTTTTAATAATGGAAAGGTGCTCGTCAATTAATTAAATTTATAAATAATAATAGAATAAATTACTAATTTAGTAAGAACAATAGGTTCTAATTGGGATGCTTTGTCACTAGTTTGAATTTAGTCTACGGTACTATATATAGAACGAGTTTCTCTATCACTCTTGACGTGGTACTTTGTTTGCCGGATCAGGGGCCCCACACCGAGCTGTGTGTTAGTGTGTGTATGTGTATGTAAGTGTAGGAGATCTATGGATTTATGTGTTTCTGTGTATGTGTCAGTGATGTGTGCGCACCTAGGTATGTGTGTGTAGTGTAAGTAAAGTGGTGTGTGTATGCAGCCACAACCAAACCCGAAGTCCCGTTTAAGTGTTTTCCAAACCAGGATTTGTACTGTAGTACGTAGCACAGCTACTGTCGAAGCGTGCCAATAGGGCACAAGTCAAATAAATGTATATAAACTTAAATTAACTAACTAAAATGCCAATAGGGGCTTAAAATAATTAAAATCGCAATATTTACAATTTCTTGTCCACTATATGAGCAGAGTTATGCAGAAAGCTGCGGTACCTGCCCTATGAGCCTCCCGTAGCCTAAATTTGCCGAAAACCAGAACTTCCCCGAACGATTTTTGCCGAAAAAGTATAAATTTCGTCCCCAAACTCTACACGCTCTAGCTAGAGTCGTGCAGAGAGGCCCAGTTGGTAGCCCTCGCCGAGCCCTTTCAGAAGACCCCAAGCACGGCGTCGCTAGCCCAAGGGGTTCCGATGCTACAGGGTTGCAAAATTTTTCAAGATGGCGGCCGAATTTCTAAAAACTCCTGTAACTCCGGAACCGCTGGGCCGATCCCACTCGTGTTGGGGTTATTCTTGGAGAGCGCGCCGAGATCTACCCTCTGGTAGCCTTTTTTAGCCAAAAAATTTTTAGCCCCCCTATTCCCCCGTGACCCCCCCAGAAGGATGTGGGAGAGGCCGCCGAGCCGCCCAGAAAAACCCAGACCCTCCTACGACGCCCCGTTCCAAAACTACAGGCGATCAAAGTTTTTCAAAATGGCGGCCGAGCTGTCAAAGTCGAACTTTGATCGCCTGTACCTCCGGTCCCAGACGTCGCAGAATAGTCAAAGTGGGGTTTATTCTGCTCGGCTCGACCCCCTCTATCACACCAGCTGGTTTTCAGCACCCTGAAAATTTTGTGCTCCAATGTCCCTGAAATTCAGGAGGCAGGTAGATATCGACCCCCTGAGGCCGAATATCAAATCCGCAACTTTCTACGACGAAGCACTGCGTAGTTACAGGCGTTCCAAGAAAAACAAAATGGCCGCCGAACTGTCAAAACCGAAATTAAAACAGCTGTAACTCGGCGACCGTTTGTCGTAGAACGTTCGGACTTTCGTTGGTGGCTTGAGCGCCTCGCCGGGTACCCTCCTGGAGGGGTTTGGAGCAGAAATAAAAATTTCTCTCCAATCGCCTCCAAACCGGTATAGGGTGAAAGTCCTTCGCCCGGGCTTCTTAACCCTGAAAACCACGCAGCGCTAAGCCTTTTCGTTTGGGAGCTATGCAGGATTGAAAATTTTAAAAATAAAAACAAAATGGCGGAAACCGTCGGTTTTCGCGTGAATTCTTTAGTTTTAGACCTAGAGGACCCCAATTTGGGTTATTATAAGATAAAATATGTTGTCTAAAACCGGTCCTGATGTTAAAAAAGTTAATTTATTATTATTTACTGAATTATTTGATAAAAATACATTAAAATCAATAACTCCCGAACGAATAGAGATAAAAATACACAAAAAATCTTAAAAAATATAAAAACTTAATGTCTAACAGTCACATACAAAATATATACAGATTTAAAAAAATTTCCTACTAATTTTCACAATTTTCACTAAATTTCGGTTTTTTAATTACCAGTCTTCCAAAAAATGTCCAAAAATTTATTTTATAGTCTTATTCTGCTAAACTCACGAGCGCGCAACTAACTGCAGTAGCGGAATTTCGATGCTGCTCTCCGTTCTCGAGTTATAAAAGTCAAATTTTGAATTTTCTAATTAAAAATAATTAGAAACTATCCAGCCAAAAAATCGGTTTTTTCTTAAAATGTGAATAGTTGGGTACCTCCTTCAGGACTGCAAGAGTTGGTGCTGCTAGGTCTTCTCCTTCACGTACCACGTGCGGCCACGCCCACGTGCTGAATTCGGTTTTTCGGTTCTCCCGGAAAAACCAGGAGCTTTTCGGAAAAACCGATTTCGCCGGTAGATGCGGGCAGCTGGGGCGCACCTGCCGATATATAGCGCACTGCAATCCCTTCACAGATCACTCTTTTATAGCACTTTTTCTTCACTATTTTTTCACAAATAACCTTAATTTTGTCGAAAATCCACAATAACTTTTTCACCCGCGTCGTGCGGCTGGCACACGTTACGCCAAAAGATGCGCCGCGTCGAGACAAAACTTTTGATATATGGCACTCGGGTGTACAATTGAAAAAACCCACAACTTTGAATTTTTTAAGTACGGAGCGGTTAAAAAACGCTGCTTACTGCTCGGGGGTCGGAATGTGACTCGGTTAGGTTAGGTTAGGTTAGGTTAGGTTAGGTTAGGTTAGGTTAGGTTAGGTTAGGTTAGGTTAGGTTAGGTTAGGTTAGGTTAGGTTAGGTTAGGTTAGGTTAGGTTAGGTTAGGTTAGGTTAGGTTAGGTTAGGTTAGGTTAGGTTAGGTTAGGTTAGGTTAGGTTAGGTTAGGTTAGGTTAGGTTAGGTTAGGTTAGGTTAGGTTAGGTTAGGTTAGGTTAGGTTAGGTTAGGTTAGGTTAGGTTAGGTTAGGTTAGGTTAGGTTAGGTTTTTTTTTTTTTTTTTTTTTTTTTGTTGACGCGGGGAATGCGTTTAGGCACCGTCATCCCAGCTACGGGGGTAGCTGGGACGGTGTGTGGGACTCACCGGTCCCGGAAACAGGGACCGTCCTACCCACTAAACCCCGCGGTGTTCCGACTCACCCTATAGCCGGGCCGAGGGATATGAAAAGTAGATTCTACATCGACCCGGCTAGGGATGCCCCGTAAGGTTGGGGCTCTCCTCGGGGGACCAGATGGTCGGCCCCCGGAGCTCCCTAAGGAGCTGAAGAAAGACAAGCCCGCATCGCACCGCCCTCGAACGTCCCTCTGAAAGCAGAGGGGGCAGAGAGCGGCCGAGCGGGCGGGCACTAAGGCACCTCCGGAACACGAGGAGGTGCCTTCCGCCAAACGATCATCGGTGGGTGAGGTCCCCCGACCACCACCCACCGGAACAACACTAGTCGGGGGCGCGCACGAAAGCTGCCATGCGGCGCCCCCGAACCGGACGGCGAGGCGGGAGCGTTAGACCTGCACGCTCCCGCACTCGCAGCTCCTCTCTCTTTGCCGCCATCACCTCACAAGCAAACGAGGTGACGGCGGCCCAACATTCCTGGCTGCCGACCATGGCTTGCACCACGGCCGGCAGCGACAAATTATTTCCAACACGGCCCGTGAGGGCGACACGCGGCCCGTCCCACGCCGCGCACTCGGCGAGTGTGTGCTCAGCCGAGTCCACGGCGCCACTTGAGCAGTGACGGCACACGGGGTCCGACTCCACACCCACCACCTCCCACAGGTACTTGGCGAAACAGCCATGTCCTGTGAGGAGCTGAGTGAGGTGGTACGTCGGCGCACCGTGCGCCCTCTCTACCCAAGGCCGAAGAACGGGCCGGACAGCCCCCACGAGCCGCGCGCTCGCAGAGGGAACAACCAATCTATTGGCCCACTTCCGGAAGAGATCGTCGCGAGCAGACTGTCTCCAGCGATCGATCTCGTCCGGGAGTGGGCGACCTCCATTAATCCGCACCAGGGCGCTTTCATTGTACACGCGAGTGAGGACTCCAGCCTCGAGATCCCACGGGGGGCTTCCGCCAATCAGACACGCCGCCTCGTAAGAGACGGTGCAGTACGCTCTCGCAGCCCTCTGCGCAATCACCCGCTGCGGTCTCCGCAGCAGGGGGATGGTTTTGGCGCAGAGAGCATCCGCCCAAATGGGCGCTCCGTAGAGCGCCTTGGAGCGCACTACACCGTCGTAGAGACGGCGACATGAACTTTCCGGCCCCCCTTTATTGGGGAGCAGCCGCGCCAGCCCTCCGGCGTATGACACCAGTTTTGGTGCCAGGCGCCGGAAGTGCTCGACGAAACCCCATCGACTATCGAGGACCAATCCTAGGTACTTCATGGTCTCCCCGATAGCGATGGGGGTGCCGCTCACCACAATGAAGGAATCTCGAGGTGGCCCCCGCCGAGGCCCGTGGAAAAACACGGCCTCGGACTTTTCGAGAGCCACCTGGAGTCCCAGCGCCCTGATGCGGCTGACCACCTGGGCAACGCCCGCGGTGGCCAGAACCTTCGCGTCCCTGAATTCTGGGCCCCGCGCGGTGACGAGGGTGTCGTCGGCGTAGCATATAATGCCGACCCCCGTAAGAGTTGCACCGCGCAGGACCCAGTCATAGCCGATGTTCCACAGGAGCGGACCAAGCACCGACCCCTGTGGAACACCGCACGACATCTCCCTGCGGACTATTCCCGACCGGGCCGGGTAGATAATGGCCCGGTCCACGAAATAGTCCGCAAGGACGCGCCTGAGGTACCACGGGACGTTGTGGTACCTCAGCGCCTCGGCGATGGTCTGCCAGGGGATGGTGTTGAAGGCGTTCGCGATGTCCAGCGACACCGCCAACAACACCTCCCCCCGACCGACCGCCTCTTCGACGCTGTCCCTGAGTCGGGAGATGGCGTCTAGGGTAGACCGCCCGCGACGGAACCCGTACTGGCCGCCGTCGAGGTTGGGCCCCGCCCCCTCAAGGTGCCCGACGAGACGAGCAGCGAGCACCCGCTCGAAAAGCTTGCTCATCTCGCCGAGCAAAACAATAGGGCGGTAGGCCGACGGCGACTCGACGGGGCGCCCGTGCTTCTTGATCAGCACGAGCTTCCCCGTCTTCCACGTTCGCGGGACCCTACCCGACGCCAAACACTCCGACATCAGGGAGAGCGTCTCCTCTTCGAACGCCGGCATGACCAGGGCGACGACCCGCCCTGGGATGCCGTCCGGACCGGGGGCGCGGTGTCTCAACTTGAGCTTGAGAACCGCCGCCCCCAACTCGGCATCGGACACGGGCGGGATCGCCTCCGTGTCAGCCGGCGTTCCCTCTGGTGCTGCCATACTCGGCGGGACCCACTCTTCCCGCGCAGGGAAGAGGGAGCTGACTACTTCATTTACGAAGGTGGGCTCGAGAGACCTGGTAAGCGGGGGCGCATAAGGCCGGAGTTTGTCGCTCACGGCCTTATACGGGCGCCCCCACGGATCTCCATTCAACGTCTCGAGCCACACCTTCCACGACTCATCTTTGGCGGCCTTGATTGCCGAGCGAAGGGCCGCTCGGGCGTCCCGGTATGCGGCGCGCAACTCCTCCATGAGGACAGGGTTTCCGTTCCTTCGACCGCGGTAGCGGGTGTACCGACGCTGGGCTGCGTGACTAGCAGCACGCAGCCCCTCCAGGTCGTCGTTCCACCAGTACACCCGCCGCCGCGGGTGAACTGATCCTGCCCTCCGCATCGCCGCATCGCAGACGCGGGTCAGAGCCTCGGACAACCGCTCCGACCTCGCGTCTACGTCCGGGTTTCCGCCAAACGCGGCCCATCGCTCGACGATGGCCGCCTCTTCCGCCAGCTCCCGGTTAAGCGATTTCAGTCGCCACCGTGGGCCCTCACCGGCCAGGGGACGGTCCTGAGCCCTCAGGGCGGGGGAGACGATATCGAACCGGACATACCGGTGGTCCGACATCGTCTCCACCTCCGTTACCACCCTCCAGCCACGTACGTGGTTCGCCAGACCAGAACTGGCGAAGGACACGTCCACGATGGACGTGTTCCCGTTCTCCCCCACGTACGTGGGGACCGTCCCCTGATTTAGCAGCACCAGATCCATGGACACCGCCCAATCCTCCAACAACTCCCCCCGCAAGTCCGTCGCCGGAGATCCCCACGCCGTAGAGTGGGCGTTGAAGTCCCCGACGACGATGAGCGGGGTGGGGTGTGCTTCCGCCACAAGAGCCCCGAGCTCAGCGAGTAACTGCTCAAATTGAGCACGGGTCTTCCTGGGCGGACAGTACACCCCGATCACTGCAGCGTCTCCCAGCAGCGCGAGGACGCACATTCGTCCTTGAGACACCCTATCAAAGGCGCCCCGCTGGGAGACGATAGCCACTTCACCGTCGCGGTCGCTGGCCCAATCATCACGGGCACGAACCGCGTACGGTTCGGCGACTACAGCCACGGTCGTCTGCCACTGCGCTACGGACTGGATCAAAACATCCTGGGCCGCAGCGCAGTGCCTGACGTTGGCCTGCAGGACCGAGAATGTGGACATTTAAGATTGGGTGGTGTCCATAACCTCCTCAGATTGGGTGGGAGCGGGGTCCGCGACCGGCCCGACCCGCTTCCCACCGACTCCTCCTCGGCGACGACGCCGCTTTTTCGACGCCGACAGGCAAGCCTTGGCGCCCAGGCGGTGCGCAGCGGCCTCTCCCGCCGCCGCACACACGGGGCAGTGCGGATCTGCGGCGCAGCCGGCCGCTTTGTGGCCGGGCTGCCCGCAGCGGAAGCACAGGGCGCTGCGGTCAACTCCCGCAGCACACCTGGCCCCCACGTGCCCCACATCCAGGCAGCGAAAGCACCGCTGCGGCCTGGGATCCAAAAGGACCGCACGGACGCGGGTCCAACCGATGACGAGGGCGCGGCCATCCGTTACTAGTTTGGCCGCTGCGACGGGGCACTTCACCC
>CAKOGA010000022.1:2500-7500 GCA_933228765.1 Miltochrista miniata
ACCTAACCTAACCTAACCTAACCTAACCTAACCTAACCTAACCTAACCTAACCTAACCTAACCTAACCTAACCTAACCTAACCTAACCTAACCTAACCTAACCTAACCTAACCTAACCTAACCTAACCTAACCTAACCTAACCTAACCTAACCTAACCTAACCTAACCTAACCTAACCTAACCTAACCTAACCTAACCTAACCTAACCTAACCTAACCTAACCTAACCTAACCTAACCTAACCTAACCTAACCTAACCTAACCTAACCTAACCTAACCTAACCTAACCTAACCTAACCTAACCTAACCTAACCTAACCTAACCTAACCTAACCTAACCTAACCTAACCTAACCTAACCTAACCTAACCTAACCTAACCTAACCTAACCTAACCTAACCTAACCTAACCTAACCTAACCTAACCTAACCTAACCTAACCTAACCTAACCTAACCTAACCTAACCTAACCTAACCTAACCTAACCTAACCTAACCTAACCTAACCTAACCTAACCTAACCTAACCTAACCTAACCTAACCTAACCTAACCTAACCTAACCTAACCTAACCTAACCTAACCTAACCTAACCTAACCTAACCTAACCTAACCTAACCTAACCTAACCTAACCTAACCTAACCTAACCTAACCTAACCTAACCTAACCTAACCTAACCTAACCTAACCTAACCTAACCTAACCTAACCTAACCTAACCTAACCTAACCTAACCTAACCTAACCTAACCTAACCTAACCTAACCTAACCTAACCTAACCTAACCTAACCTAACCTAACCTAACCTAACCTAACCTAACCTAACCTAACCTAACCTAACCTAACCTAACCTAACCTAACCTAACCTAACCTAACCTAACCTAACCTAACCTAACCTAACCTAACCTAACCTAACCTAACCTAACCTAACCTAACCTAACCTAACCTAACCTAACCTAACCTAACCTAACCTAACCTAACCTAACCTAACCTAACCTAACCTAACCTAACCTAACCTAACCTAACCTAACCTAACCTAACCTAACCTAACCTAACCTAACCTAACCTAACCTAACCTAACCTAACCTAACCTAACCTAACCTAACCTAACCTAACCTAACCTAACCTAACCTAACCTAACCTAACCTAACCTAACCTAACCTAACCTAACCTAACCTAACCTAACCTAACCTAACCTAACCTAACCTAACCTAACCTAACCTAACCTAACCTAACCTAACCTAACCTAACCTAACCTAACCTAACCTAACCTAACCTAACCTAACCTAACCTAACCTAACCTAACCTAACCTAACCTAACCTAACCTAACCTAACCTAACCTAACCTAACCTAACCTAACCTAACCTAACCTAACCTAACCTAACCTAACCTAACCTAACCTAACCTAACCTAACCTAACCTAACCTAACCTAACCTAACCTAACCTAACCTAACCTAACCTAACCTAACCTAACCTAACCTAACCTAACCTAACCTAACCTAACCTAACCTAACCTAACCTAACCTAACCTAACCTAACCTAACCTAACCTAACCTAACCTAACCTAACCTAACCTAACCTAACCTAACCTAACCTAACCTAACCTAACCTAACCTAACCTAACCTAACCTAACCTAACCTAACCTAACCTAACCTAACCTAACCTAACCTAACCTAACCTAACCTAACCTAACCTAACCTAACCTAACCTAACCTAACCTAACCTAACCTAACCTAACCTAACCTAACCTAACCTAACCTAACCTAACCTAACCTAACCTAACCTAACCTAACCTAACCTAACCTAACCTAACCTAACCTAACCTAACCTAACCTAACCTAACCTAACCTAACCTAACCTAACCTAACCTAACCTAACCTAACCTAACCTAACCTAACCTAACCTAACCTAACCTAACCTAACCTAACCTAACCTAACCTAACCTAACCTAACCTAACCTAACCTAACCTAACCTAACCTAACCTAACCTAACCTAACCTAACCTAACCTAACCTAACCTAACCTAACCTAACCTAACCTAACCTAACCTAACCTAACCTAACCTAACCTAACCTAACCTAACCTAACCTAACCTAACCTAACCTAACCTAACCTAACCTAACCTAACCTAACCTAACCTAACCTAACCTAACCTAACCTAACCTAACCTAACCTAACCTAACCTAACCTAACCTAACCTAACCTAACCTAACCTAACCTAACCTAACCCATGTGTGTGTGGTGGGGATCCGGACCAGTGCCTGGGAGATCACGCTGGTGTCTTATTACTGTGAACCAAAGACACCTCTGGAGCCCTGCCTAGAGCAACTGTTGAGGGTGAGGCGTGAGATCGGTGGCCAGCATCTTCTTCTCGGAGGCGATGCCAATGCAAAGAGTACCTGGTGGGGGCACCCGTTTGAAAATAAAAGAGGGGGGTTACTGGCGGACGCTCTCGAACGGATGGACCTCCATGTCCTGAATAGAGGGAATATTCCAACTTTCGATACTTACAGAGGCGGAAGGAGGTACCACAGCTACATTGACGTCACGGCCTGCACGAGCGATGTGCTCCCCCTGACCGACGGCTGGAGGGTTGACGAAGGGCTTGTCCACTCCGACCACAACTGCATAGTTTTTAATTTGAACTTGGAGCGGGCCAGTGGTACGCAGATACAGCGTACCACTAGGCTCTTTAATACCAAAAAGGCGAATTGGGATGGCTTCAAAACGAGGTTGGCTGGGGAGTTATCCCTGCGGGGCCTGGGTGCTCGGCAAATGGCAAGTACAGAAGATCTGGAAAGCGCAGTTGTCGAGTACTCAGGTTCAGTAGGGGAGGCCTGTAAGGAAGCCATCCCAAAGAAACGCAGCAAACAGCTCCTAACTATGCCGTGGTGGTCGGAGAGGCTAGCCTCCCTGAAAAGGGACGTCAATACCAAAAGGCGCCGGATCAGGCACGCAGCGCCCGACAGGCGTCAAATGGTGGTTGTGCAGTACCTGGAATGCAAGGAGATGTATGAATCTGAAGTAAAAAAGGCACAGGTCGAGAGTTGGAAGAATTTCTGTGGAAAGCAGGACAGGGAGGGCATCTGGGAGGGGGTTTATAGAGTGATAGGGAGGGCCACAGTGAGGGAGGAAGATCGCCTGTTAATCCATAATGGAACCCATCTGGACGCTAGGGGCTCAGCACAACTCCTCGCTCGAACCTTCTACCCGGAGGACCGAGTCGAGGAGGATTCTGAGGCGCATCGACAGATACGCGAAACCGCCGTAAAAGCAATAGAGGATCATGATGACGATGACCCACCTTTTACGGTGGGCGAACTGTTCGATGCGCTTCAGAAATTTAACCCGAAAAAAGCACCGGGAGTGGATGGCTTTACAGCCGATATCTGTGCCCAAGCCATTGGGGCCGATCCCTCACTCTTCCTGAAGCTGCTGAATCAGTGCCTCCATCACGGCTACTTTCCTAAGATATGGAAGGAAGCCGTGGTGGTGGTGCTGAAGAAGCCTGGCAAAGACTCGTACACCGTTCCCAAATCGTACAGACCGATAGGGCTGCTTCCGGTTCTGGGAAAGGTGTACGAGAGGATGGTGATTGCTCGTCTCAAGTATCATTTATTGCCGCGGATGAGTACCCGCCAGTACGGCTTTATGCCCCAAAAGTGCACCGAGGACGCCCTCTATGACCTGATGGGGCACATAGTGGCTAAACTCCGTGAAAAGAGGATAGTCACTATGGTGTCCTTGGACATAGAGGGGGCCTTCGATAGCGCCTGGTGGCCAGCTATAAAAGTCCGACTGGCTGAGGAAAAGTGTCCGGCAAACTTGAGACGAGTAATCAGCAGCTACCTTAGCGACAGGAGAGTGAGGGTTCGGTACGCCGGCGAGGAGCACAGCCGCTCTACGGATAAAGGGTGCGTCCAAGGGTCGATCGGAGGTCCCTTACTGTGGAACTTACTTCTGGATCCACTTTTGAAAGAACTTGAGCGAATGGGTGTGTTTGTGCAGGCTTTCGCGGACGATGTGGTGCTGATGTTTGACGGGGGCACAGCTCTGGAGATCGAGGGACACGCCAATGCCTCTCTCGAACATGTGCGGGAGTGGGGCATCCGAAATAAGCTAAAATTCGCACCGCACAAAACCAGTGCGATGGTAATAACGCGGAGGCTGAAGTACGATGTCCCGCGCCTTAGCATGGGCGGGATAGACATTGGCATGTCCCCCCAAATAAAAATCCTAGGGCTAACCATAGACAAGGCACTCACATTCAACACACACGTCACCAATGTATGCAGAAAGGCGATCGGCATCTACCGGAAGTTGGCGCGGATGGCCCGGATCAGCTGGGGGCTTCACCCCGAGGTGATCCGGACGATCTACGTCGCGGCCGTGGAGCCGACGATACTGTACGCCGCCAGTGCTTGGCACGCGTCGGTGGACAGGCTTGGGGTCCAAAAGCAGCTGAACGTGGTACAGCGCGGTTTCGCCCAAAAGCTGTGTAAGGCATATCGCACGGTCTCCCTGAACTCGGCGCTAGTCTTGGCTGGCTTGCTCCCTCTGGACCTCAGAGTTCGAGAGGTGGCCTCGTTGTACGAGGCCAAGAGAGGAGTGAACCAGCCATGGTTGGGAGACAGGGAGGTCGAGCGAATGTCCCCGGCGATAGAGGCACCTCACCCCGCGGAGCATGCGCCATTGGGGTTCACAAGCCTGGTAGACGAGGGGCAGCTGGAAGATGCGAATCGTTTTGAGATTCGCATCTTCACGGACGGGAGCAAGATTGAGGGCCGTGTCGGCGCCGCGCTATCGTTTTGGGATAGCCGGACCGAAATTAAGGCCCTCAAACTTGCTCTGTCGCCCTATTGCACCGTCTATCAGGCTGAACTCCTGGCGTTATGCAAAGCGGCCAGTGAGATCCTCAGGCGAGGCGCGTCCACGTTCGGCATCTTCAGTGATAGCAGAGCCGCTCTCCTGACGGTCATAAACCGTCATGCTCTCCATCCCCTGGC
>CAKOGA010000022.1:12500-37500 GCA_933228765.1 Miltochrista miniata
TCAGCTGGGCCTACCTACGCGTCTCTATATAGAGCGGGTAGAGTTTTGGAACAAAATTTTCTCTTTTTTCGACTTTTTGGGGATTTTCGGCAAAATTAGGCAGGGGAGGACTCCGAGGCAGGTGGAGCGACAATAGTTTAGGGTTAGTTTAGGACAAAATTTGGACTTTTGTCCAAATTTTATAGTTTTAAGCTAGATTAAGGTTTTTAGATAAGACTAGGCCCTATTGGCCAAAAACTCCTATTTTTCTTTTGTATTGACGTAGCTGCGCTACATTAGAGAAGGTGTAGAGTTACCCTACACCAGAACATCAGACCGCTCTACATAGAGCATAATTATTTAATATTTTATTGTTGTTTTTATTTTATTTTATTTCCTTTGACCCGCTATTATCTCCATCTCTACCGTTATAGACCAATTATTATTAGATAAATTGCCGGACAAGAGTTTTATTGACTCATCTGACAAAATAAAAATTGACCAGCAGCCGGAAGGTAGGAACTACCTTGTAGTAACAAATTGTCGGACACCGGCCACTGGCCAGAGGTAAGGAGCAGGACTTGTGCATTCATAACACACCCAAAACAGCACATTCACTACACAACACATTCACCAATACACACATATACAGCCGTAGACAATCACAACACACACCCACAAACACACATAAACATACATTACACAACACATAAACAATCTAGTAGGGTACCCTTTACATACCCTACAGATACTTACACAAACTTACCTTAAACGCGGACTGGGGTACCCTTTACATACCCCATAAGCTACATTAAAATACTAGCCGACGAAGTGTACCCCCCTAGGATGTTCGTGTCACAACGCACACCTATCAAGAAGGCGGAGGAGGAAAATGCTCGCACGTCCCCATCCAAGACGGTGACGAAAAAATCGATAGTGAGACGGAGCTTAGAGACTTTTGAAGGAAAGGCGAGCACCTCCAAAGCAACATCCTACGAAAGACTGGAAGATGTGAATCCACTGAGACCGTCCAAACGGCTAGAATACAGCCCGCCGAAACACACAGTGCCATCGGATACTGCTACTACTCAAGCTGACAAAACGAAAAAGGCGAAAACACCTCAGCCAATCGAACACAGCCCGATGACCGGGAAGAAATACCCCAGTAGAGCAGCGCAGGCGGAGGACATGGCCAAGAAAGCGAAGGCTTCCCTTGGCCTGGCCAAAAATCTGCGCACAGAAATAAAGTTGGACGTACATCAGTGGATTGACAAACTTGTAGAGTTGGTTAGGAAAACGGAGACAGGGACGGAAAGGGCAGAAACAGTCTCGGTTGCCTTGCCCACCCACGCGCCCACCCAATCATCAGAATTGGAAAGTCTCACCCAGAGACTAAACGAACACGCAGAGATGCTCAATAAAAATGCAATACAGATGGAGGAACTAAAAACCGTACTGCAGACCAGCATCGAAATACAGGAGAAGCAAACATACGCAAATGTTACATCCGTCTCCCCAAGAGCACCGCAAATTAAGCCCGCACTACATTCCATAGTCATTACATCTGACAAGGAGGAGGAAACCGGTGACCAGGTACTGGAAAGGGTGAGAAAGGCGGTGGACGCCAAGGAAGGATGGATAAGGGTGGAGAGGGTGAGGAAGGCAAGGGACCGCAAGATAATTCTCGGATGTCCAACAGCGAAAGATAGGGACAGCGCACGAGCTAAGCTGGAGAAAGAGAGACTCCTTGTTGAGGACGTCAAAAACAAAGACCCAATGGTGGTTTTAAAAGATGTCCTGAGCATCAACTCCGATGAGGAGGTGCTCCGGGCACTTAAGAAACAGAACCGGGAGGTTTTTGACGGCCTCAACAAGGAGGACGAACGTCTCTCAGTGAAGTTCAGGAAAAAGACGAGGAACCCCCACACAAACCACGTGGTCCTAAATGTAGCACCAAAGCTATGGAGACGCATGACGGAGATGGGAACACTCCACGTAGACCTGCAGCGGGTGAGGGTGACAGACCATTCACCACTAGTGCAGTGCTCGCGCTGCCTGGCGTATGGTCACGTAAGGAGGGTCTGCACCGAGACGAAAGATGTCTGCAGCCATTGTGGGGGACCACATGTAAAGGCGAATTGCGACAGTTGGGCGGTAAATGCACCTCCATCGTGCAGGAACTGTCGCAAGGCTAAAATGGATAGGGTTGAGCACAACGCCTTTAGCGAAGAGTGTCCCGTCAGAAGGCGCTGGGAGTCCCTAGCCCGATCGGCCGTGGCGTATTGCTAAGGGCAGCCAGGCAACAAATGCTATCTATCGCGTGTTCCAAGCAAACCTGCAAAAACAGAAGGACGCACAGCAGGAGCTACTAGTGGAAGCAGCAAAACGCAAAGTAACAGCGGCGCTCATCCAGGAACCCTGGACAGAGGGCAAGACTCCAGCGATGAGGAGCTACCCAGGGGTTAGGGTCTTCCAAAATAACGCGACTGGGGAGGACAGGGTCAAGGCAGCAATAGCCGTCTTCGACCCCAACATTGACGTAGTCCAACATCCCGATCTCACCACGAACAACATCACAGTGGTGAGCCTCAAAACCGTCGCATGGAAGATCACCCTGGTCTCCTTTTACCTGGAGCCTAGTCAACCAATTGCTCCATACCTGCAGAAGCTGAAAAGGATTGCCGCCAGACCGGGATTGGGGAAGCTGATAATGGGAGGCGACGGCAATGCTTGGAACACGTGGTGGGGTAGCAAAAAGAACAACACCAGGGGCATAGAACTGCTGGAGATGATAGACGAGATGGGCCTCCAGGTGCTCAACACGGGCGGCATACCAACCTTCGACACAATCAGAGGTACGACAAGGTTCACAAGCCACGTTGACGTCACAATGTGTAGTGAGAATGTACTGAATCAAGTCGTCAATTGGAAGGTTGAAGAAAATTTGACAAAATCGGACCACAATGGAATCACCTTCGGAATAAAACTCACAAGATCGAGAGGGACAAACATAGCAAGGACAACACGCATTTACAATACCCGAAAGGCCAACTGGGATGAGTTTCGGGGGAGCATGGCTGAGCTCAAGACGAGGGAAAATCTGAAAATCGACAGGGTAAACGCCATAATGACAAAAACCGATATTGACGACGTTGTCGAGGGCTACAGCAAAGTCATCACCGGGGCATGCAGCGGAACCATCCCAGAAAAGCCCAAACACCAGAGGCTTTCGATTCCATGGTGGTCCGAAGAACTGGCTAAACTTAAAAAAGACGTCACCACAAAGAGGCGGCGCATAAGATGCGCAGCACAGATACGTCGAGATGCCGTCGTGCGAGAGTACCTGGAGAGCAAGGAGAGTTACGAGACTGAGATTAAGAAAGCCCAGATATCTTCGTGGAAGAGCTTCTGTTGCAAACAGGATAGGGAGGGGATGTGGGAGGGGATTTATAGAGTAATCGGACGAACCGCTGGTAGAGCCGAGGACACACTTCTGGAGAGTCCGCTCTACATAGAGCATAATTATTTAATATTTTATTGTTGTTTTTATTTTATTTTATTTCCTTTGACCCGCTATTATCTCCATCTCTACCGTTATAGACCAATTATTATTAGATAAATTGCCGGACAAGAGTTTTATTGACTCATCTGACAAAATAAAAATTGACCAGCAGCCGGAAGGTAGGAACTACCTTGTAGTAACAAATTGTCGGACACCGGCCACTGGCCAGAGGTAAGGAGCAGGACTTGTGCATTCATAACACACCCAAAACAGCACATTCACTACACAACACATTCACCAATACACACATATACAGCCGTAGACAATCACAACACACACCCACAAACACACATAAACATACATTACACAACACATAAACAATCTAGTAGGGTACCCTTTACATACCCTACAGATACTTACACAAACTTACCTTAAACGCGGACTGGGGTACCCTTTACATACCCCATAAGCTACATTAAAATACTAGCCGACGAAGTGTACCCCCCTAGGATGTTCGTGTCACAACGCACACCTATCAAGAAGGCGGAGGAGGAAAATGCTCGCACGTCCCCATCCAAGACGGTGACGAAAAAATCGATAGTGAGACGGAGCTTAGAGACTTTTGAAGGAAAGGCGAGCACCTCCAAAGCAACATCCTACGAAAGACTGGAAGATGTGAATCCACTGAGACCGTCCAAACGGCTAGAATACAGCCCGCCGAAACACACAGTGCCATCGGATACTGCTACTACTCAAGCTGACAAAACGAAAAAGGCGAAAACACCTCAGCCAATCGAACACAGCCCGATGACCGGGAAGAAATACCCCAGTAGAGCAGCGCAGGCGGAGGACATGGCCAAGAAAGCGAAGGCTTCCCTTGGCCTGGCCAAAAATCTGCGCACAGAAATAAAGTTGGACGTACATCAGTGGATTGACAAACTTGTAGAGTTGGTTAGGAAAACGGAGACAGGGACGGAAAGGGCAGAAACAGTCTCGGTTGCCTTGCCCACCCACGCGCCCACCCAATCATCAGAATTGGAAAGTCTCACCCAGAGACTAAACGAACACGCAGAGATGCTCAATAAAAATGCAATACAGATGGAGGAACTAAAAACCGTACTGCAGACCAGCATCGAAATACAGGAGAAGCAAACATACGCAAATGTTACATCCGTCTCCCCAAGAGCACCGCAAATTAAGCCCGCACTACATTCCATAGTCATTACATCTGACAAGGAGGAGGAAACCGGTGACCAGGTACTGGAAAGGGTGAGAAAGGCGGTGGACGCCAAGGAAGGATGGATAAGGGTGGAGAGGGTGAGGAAGGCAAGGGACCGCAAGATAATTCTCGGATGTCCAACAGCGAAAGATAGGGACAGCGCACGAGCTAAGCTGGAGAAAGAGAGACTCCTTGTTGAGGACGTCAAAAACAAAGACCCAATGGTGGTTTTAAAAGATGTCCTGAGCATCAACTCCGATGAGGAGGTGCTCCGGGCACTTAAGAAACAGAACCGGGAGGTTTTTGACGGCCTCAACAAGGAGGACGAACGTCTCTCAGTGAAGTTCAGGAAAAAGACGAGGAACCCCCACACAAACCACGTGGTCCTAAATGTAGCACCAAAGCTATGGAGACGCATGACGGAGATGGGAACACTCCACGTAGACCTGCAGCGGGTGAGGGTGACAGACCATTCACCACTAGTGCAGTGCTCGCGCTGCCTGGCGTATGGTCACGTAAGGAGGGTCTGCACCGAGACGAAAGATGTCTGCAGCCATTGTGGGGGACCACATGTAAAGGCGAATTGCGACAGTTGGGCGGTAAATGCACCTCCATCGTGCAGGAACTGTCGCAAGGCTAAAATGGATAGGGTTGAGCACAACGCCTTTAGCGAAGAGTGTCCCGTCAGAAGGCGCTGGGAGTCCCTAGCCCGATCGGCCGTGGCGTATTGCTAAGGGCAGCCAGGCAACAAATGCTATCTATCGCGTGTTCCAAGCAAACCTGCAAAAACAGAAGGACGCACAGCAGGAGCTACTAGTGGAAGCAGCAAAACGCAAAGTAACAGCGGCGCTCATCCAGGAACCCTGGACAGAGGGCAAGACTCCAGCGATGAGGAGCTACCCAGGGGTTAGGGTCTTCCAAAATAACGCGACTGGGGAGGACAGGGTCAAGGCAGCAATAGCCGTCTTCGACCCCAACATTGACGTAGTCCAACATCCCGATCTCACCACGAACAACATCACAGTGGTGAGCCTCAAAACCGTCGCATGGAAGATCACCCTGGTCTCCTTTTACCTGGAGCCTAGTCAACCAATTGCTCCATACCTGCAGAAGCTGAAAAGGATTGCCGCCAGACCGGGATTGGGGAAGCTGATAATGGGAGGCGACGGCAATGCTTGGAACACGTGGTGGGGTAGCAAAAAGAACAACACCAGGGGCATAGAACTGCTGGAGATGATAGACGAGATGGGCCTCCAGGTGCTCAACACGGGCGGCATACCAACCTTCGACACAATCAGAGGTACGACAAGGTTCACAAGCCACGTTGACGTCACAATGTGTAGTGAGAATGTACTGAATCAAGTCGTCAATTGGAAGGTTGAAGAAAATTTGACAAAATCGGACCACAATGGAATCACCTTCGGAATAAAACTCACAAGATCGAGAGGGACAAACATAGCAAGGACAACACGCATTTACAATACCCGAAAGGCCAACTGGGATGAGTTTCGGGGGAGCATGGCTGAGCTCAAGACGAGGGAAAATCTGAAAATCGACAGGGTAAACGCCATAATGACAAAAACCGATATTGACGACGTTGTCGAGGGCTACAGCAAAGTCATCACCGGGGCATGCAGCGGAACCATCCCAGAAAAGCCCAAACACCAGAGGCTTTCGATTCCATGGTGGTCCGAAGAACTGGCTAAACTTAAAAAAGACGTCACCACAAAGAGGCGGCGCATAAGATGCGCAGCACAGATACGTCGAGATGCCGTCGTGCGAGAGTACCTGGAGAGCAAGGAGAGTTACGAGACTGAGATTAAGAAAGCCCAGATATCTTCGTGGAAGAGCTTCTGTTGCAAACAGGATAGGGAGGGGATGTGGGAGGGGATTTATAGAGTAATCGGACGAACCGCTGGTAGAGCCGAGGACACACTTCTGGAGGTAAATGGCGTGGCGCTGGACGAGAAAGGTTCGGCAGAACTATTGGCGAGGACTTTCTACCCGGAGGATCGAGAAGAAGAGGACACGGCAGAGCAGAAGCAAGTAAGGGAGAGCTCTGTGGTGGTGGCGGGGGGACCGTGCGGGGAACCGCACGATCCCCCTTTCACCCCCTACGAGCTCGAGACAGCGGTCCGGTCCTTCAATCCGAAGAAGGCGCCCGGAGCTGATGGCTTCACCGCCGACATCTGCAGCCACGCCATAAACACTGAACCGGAATGGTTCCTTGGACTCGCAAACAAGTGCCTCACACTGCACTATTTTCCGAAGGCCTGGAAAGAAGCGACGGTTGTGGCGTTACGTAAGCCGGGCAAAGAAAGCTACTCGCAACCTAAGTCTTACCGACCGATAGGCCTCCTTCCGGTGTTGGGGAAGATCCTCGAGAAGATGATTATGTCGAGACTTCGACACCATCTTCACTCGAGGATCAGCCCCCACCAATACGGGTTTATGCCGCAGAGGAGCACCGAGGACGCCCTCTGTAACCTGATCCAGAACATCCGGACAAAACTCGACCAAAAACAAATTGTAACCATAGTGTCGCTGGATATAGAGGGCGCCTTCGACAGCGCCTGGTGGCCGGCCATCAAAATGCGGCTCGTCGAGGAGGAGTGCCCGGAAGGACTTAGGAGAGTGTTAAACAGCTACATGACTGACCGTCGGGTGCATGTGAGGTACGCGGGCAAGGAGCACACTGCGAGTACTTGGAAGGGCTGCGTGCAGGGCTCTATCGGCGGTCCGATGCTCTGGAATCTCCTCCTGGATCCACTGCTACATGGTCTTGAGAAGAGGGGGGATTACGTACAGGCCTTCGCCGATGACGTCGTCCTGGTCTTTTGCGGGGAAACGGGAAGCGAAATTGAGAGGCGTGCCAACGCCACCCTCGAACATGTTAAGTCGTGGGGTGACAAGAACAAGTTAAAGTTCGCACCACAGAAGACACACGCGATGGTGATTACCAGGAAGATGGCGTATGACACACCACGACTTAGCATGGGCGGGGTTGACGTTGGCATTAAACACGAGCTTAAAATTCTAGGCCTCACCATTGACGACAAGCTTACATTTAACTCCCACGTTAAAAACACCTGCACTAAAGTTACCAATCTCCACAAGCAATTGACCAGGGCGGCAAAGGCGAGTTGGGGTCTGCATCCCGAAATTATACGAACAATATATACAGCGACCGTGGAACCTATAGTTTTGTACGCGGCTGCCGCATGGGCACCTGCGGTTGGGAAGCTGTGCATCAAGAAGAGGCTTAATTTCATACAGCGCAGTTTCGCTCAAAAGATCTGCAAGGCGTATCGCACGGTCTCCCTCAACGCGGCTTTGGTACTGGCCGGTATACTGCCCCTTGACCTTCGGGTCAAGGAGGCCGCTTTATTATACAGCATTCGTAGAGGCGAAACAATACCAGACCTAGCCGGGAGGGAGATCGAGCGAATGTCTTCGTTTGCGGAAAATCCTCATCCTGCCGAACATATGAGCCTGGAGTTCATTAGCCTTGATAGTACTGAACTAGACAAACCTTTTGACATTAAAATCTATACGGACGGCAGCAAGATTGCGGGTAAAGTCGGAGCCGCACTTTCTTTTTGGAAAGATGGGGCCGAGACGAGAGCCCGCAAGCTTGGTCTGCCGTCATACTGCACAGTTTATCAGGCGGAACTCCTGGCCATATGCGAGGCAACGAGGATGATCCAAAAACATAGCGCGAAAAGCTTCGGGGTGTACAGCGACTCAACCGCGGCACTCCAGACGGTCGTAAATCCCAGTCGTCTCCATCCCCTGGCGGTAGAAGCCAGGAGAAATATAAGGTCTATTATATTCTCAGGCAAACATATAGTATTGCACTGGGTCAAGGCTCATGCGGGGATGGAGGGGAATGAGAGGGCCGACCGGCTGGCTAAAGAGGCAGCCTTGGGGACGAGGCGGGCACCAGACTATGACCTGTGTCCGATCTCATTCGTCAAGCGGCAGATCCGTATGGACACGCTTGGTGAGTGGAATCGGAGATATGAGTCTGGCGAAACCGCCTCGACCACAAGGCTCTTCTTCCCAAGTGCGGTGGACGCGTACAGGATTATACGGAAATTCACTCCAAGCAAACACACCACACAGGTCCTGACGGGGCACGGTGGGTTCTCGGAGTACTTGACTCGTTTCAAGTGCAAAGGGGACCCATCGTGCCTTTGTGACTCCGAAACCGAGGAGACCATCCCTCACTTACTGGCGGAGTGCCCGGTGTTCTCGAGACCAAGATATAACCTGGAACAGCATATTGACATAGATATAACTGAAACTAATCTCAAAGAGATAATGGCTGGGAAACATAGAAATAGATTCTTAGAGTATTGTGTATATATATGTAAGACTATAAATGAGAGAAACAAGGTAGTTTAATAAGTAACATTACTACAGCATAACATAGGTTATGCTGGATGTAAAACAACACTGGAGATTAAAATCAGAAATTGTAACATAGTATTTAAGAATTTAGAATTAAGAAACTAGATAACATTATGTAATTATAAAAATATGGCCATCCCACAACCCATTTTGGGTAGTAAATTTAAGAAGAATAGATATTAAGAAAAACAGAAATGTAAATTAGAAAAATATAATATATTGTATTAAAAGAGTCAGAAAAGAAGCAGAAGCTGGAAGGAGTGGAGTACAATCATTTACCCAGTAGATTTAAGATAAATACAAGTAAATAAAAATATTTAGAAGAGAGACTAGCAGGCGTCCCACCTGAAAATAGTAAAAGTGGATGGATGTAAGAAAGAAAAGGTATGCAGCATGATAGTGACCGAGAAATTGATAGAACTGGAATGTAATAGTAGTAGTAGGAAAGTCTCCGAAATGTAATATCGGGGGATAGATCAGGTACACACCCAGCTACCCATGGTGGCTGGGCATAAAAAAAAAAAAAAAAAAAAAAAAAACCTAACCTAACCTAACCTAACCTAACCTAACCTAACCTAACCTAACCTAACCTAACCTAACCTAACCTAACCTAACCTAACCTAACCTAACCTAACCTAACCTAACCTAACCTAACCTAACCTAACCTAACCTAACCTAACCTAACCTAACCTAACCTAACCTAACCTAACCTAACCTAACCTAACCTAACCTAACCTAACCTAACCTAACCTAACCTAACCTAACCTAACCTAACCTAACCTAACCTAACCTAACCTAACCTAACCTAACCTAACCTAACCTAACCTAACCTAACCTAACCTAACCTAACCTAACCTAACCTAACCTAACCTAACCTAACCTAACCTAACCTAACCTAACCTAACCTAACCTAACCTAACCTAACCTAACCTAACCTAACCTAACCTAACCTAACCTAACCTAACCTAACCTAACCTAACCTAACCTAACCTAACCTAACCTAACCTAACCTAACCTAACCTAACCTAACCTAACCTAACCTAACCTAACCTAACCTAACCTAACCTAACCTAACCTAACCTAACCTAACCTAACCTAACCTAACCTAACCTAACCTAACCTAACCTAACCTAACCTAACCTAACCTAACCTAACCTAACCTAACCTAACCTAACCTAACCTAACCTAACCTAACCTAACCTAACCTAACCTAACCTAACCTAACCTAACCTAACCTAACCTAACCTAACCTAACCTAACCTAACCTAACCTAACCTAACCTAACCTAACCTAACCTAACCTAACCTAACCTAACCTAACCTAACCTAACCTAACCTAACCTAACCTAACCTAACCTAACCTAACCTAACCTAACCTAACCTAACCTAACCTAACCTAACCTAACCTAACCTAACCTAACCTAACCTTTTTTTTTTTTTTTTTTTTTTTTTTTTTTTTTTTTTTACAAGGAGTGATCCGCTTACAGACGAAACACGCTGGCGAGGCGTGTGACAGTGTGAGGGTCGCCCAGCACCTGATCTTGTTGGCACTGGGAATACTCACTAAAACTCCTTGGCACCGATCTGCCCAAGAACAGAGGTGTTTTGGGACCTGAAAACTCACCAAAACACCTCAGGGCTGCTCAGCCTAGCTGAGCTTCCGCGCCGGGGGGAGGATTACCTCGGTGTGCGCCAGGTAATCCACCAGACGTGGTGGCCAGTGCAATGCACACGAGAGGGCCACTCTCGTGTGCTGGCCACCCAAAGGGTTAGAGAGGGTCTGCGACCGGAGCCACTCGCCCTCTCCTTCCCCTCCGCCTACGCCGGATGGGAGCGGCTAGAGCATCCTCCTCCCGCTCCCTCTCCGCAGCCTCCTTCGCTGACATCACGACCTCAGCGAAGTTGGCGATTTCCTCCCAGGCCTCCACGCTGTCGAGCATGGCACGTACCATGCCCGACAACGTGAGACCGCGTCCGTCGATTGCAGAACCCAAAAGATGGCGTTGGGTCTGCCATTCGGAGCACTCCCAGAGTGTGTGCTCCACGGTGTCATCTGGAGCGCCACAGTGCTGACAAATGGGCGACTCCTCACGGCGTGCCACCCGATGCAGGTAGTGACCGAAACATCCGTGTCCGGTCAGTACCTGCACCAGGCGGAAGGTTAGGTCTCCCCACTCGCGTCGGACCCACTTTTCCAGCACCGGTCGGATGGCGTCGATCGTTCGATGGCCAGCGACTGGGCGAGATAGTGTCTCGCCCCACCGACGCAGAGCTTCTCTCCGCGCCTGTGAGCGAACCTCCTCGATCTCCTCGAGGCCAGGCCGCTCACCCCGAGTTCTGGCGTCGACCCGATGCTGATACACTTCTGCAAGCACAAGTGCATCAACATCCCACGGCAGCGTGCCTGCCAAGACACAGGCAGCTCCGTGGCTGACCGTGCGATATGCCCGCACGGCCCGGGTCGCAATCACCCTCTGCGGTTGGCGCAGGAAAGCACGCGTCCGCCGGGAGAGACACCCCGCCCACACCGGGGCTCCATATAGGGCCATCGAACGAAGAACGCCGTGGTATAGACGACGACAAGACCGACCGGGGCCACCCATATTTGGGAGCAAACGACCGAGTGCGGCTGCGGCAGAACACAGCCGGGGAGCTAGGATGTTAAAATGCTCCCCGAAAGTCCATCGGGAGTCCAGTGTGAGACCGAGATATTTCATGTGGGGGGTGACCCGAACATGGACACCCTCCACTCTAACTGAAAGGGACGATGGGGTCCCGCGACGTGGGGGATGGAAAGCCATGGCCCTCGTTTTTGTGAGGGCCACGTCCAACCCCAGCAGCCGTATTCGACGGACCACCATAGACGCGCCGACCGACGCAAGATGGGCTGCGTCGTCCCATTCTCTTGCAGCCGCTGTCACCAAGGTATCGTCCGCAAAACACACGACGTCCATCCTTGGTAACAGCGAGCCGCGAAGAACCCAGTTGTACCCCAGGTTCCATAATAGCGGACCAAGAACGGAACCCTGGGGCACACCTGCCACCACCCTCCAAGGCCGAAGATGTCCTTCCATATCCTCATATACCACGCTGCGGCTTCTCAGGTAGTCCCTCACCAACCCGCGGAGGTAGATGGGCACCCCGTGAAACCGCAGCGCCTCCTCAATACACTCGTGGGGGATGGCGTTGAAAGCGTTGGCAATGTCCAAGGACACCACCAACACCACCTCCCCACGAGCCGCTGCCGCCTCCGTCCACCCCTTCAGACGGTTGACTGCGTCTGCCGTAGACCGCCCAGTCCGGAAGCCGTACTGGCAGTCCGCCAGGTCGGGTCCCACACTCTCGAGGTGCTCGATGATGCGGGAGGCAAGAATCTTCTCAAAGGCTTTTCCCGCCTCATCGAGCAGCACGATCGGTCGGTAGCCCGCCGGCGAGTCCGCCGGGCGGCCCTCCTTGCGCAGCAGACACAGTCGTCCCACCTTCCATCTGCGGGGAAAACGGAGTTTTCGGATGCAGATGTTCAGCACCGCTCGGAAACGCGCTTCAAGAGGGCCCAGAGCGATGGCCATTACTTTGGCCGGAACTCCATCGGGCCCGGGCGCCTTCTTCTTCAAGTTGAGCCGTTCCTTTACGATGCCGAACTCCGCATCCGAAATCGGTGGCCCATCAGCCCACACCTCAGGGGCAGAACCTGAGGTCGGCATATTTGGCGGCACAAAATCTCCCGTCCCCGGAAACAGAGTTCGGAGAACTCTGTTCAGGAGTGCTGGTTCCATACAGGATGTAGGCGGAACTGGAGCCGCGAGTTTCCGCCTGATCATCCTGTACGGTCGACCCCAGGGGTCACCATCGAGGACGTCCAGGTATCTGTCCCAGGCGTCGGACTTTGCCCTGCAGATGGCAACCCTCAGCGCCCCGCCAGCCTCCTGATAATTGCAACGAAGTCTCTCCTCCTCGCCGGGTTCTCGTCGGGCTCGCCTGCGACAGCGCTGGTACGCACGCCTGGCTCTCAAGCTGGTGGCACGCATCTCGGAGAGTTCCGGCGTCCACCAGTACATTTGCCTCGGGTTACGAGGGCCCGCTCCTCGCTTCGGCATGGCGGAGTCACACACGACGCGAAGATCGTCCGCAAGTAACTCCGCCATGGCGTCGGGATCTTCCGCGATAGAGTCGGGCACCTCGGCCCACGCACGCACCAACGCTGCCTCCTCCGCCACGTCCGACCGGAGCTTCGCGAGCACCCACCCGGGAAAAGGAGAGACACCCGTTGCAGTCCGGAGACGGAGAGAAATCGCCTCCGTTGAGGTAGTGGAGACCTCATATCTGACGTATCTGTGGTCAGATAGAGTCTCCACCCCCTCCTCCACGCGCCAGTCCCTCATGTAGGGAGACAGGGATGCGGAGGCAAAGGTCACGTCCACTCTGGACGTGCCCTGCCACCGCACGCAAGTTGGCGTGTTTCCTGTATTGAGGATTTGGAGCCCCGAGGACAGAACCCAAGACTCCAAATCCTCACCACGCGCGTCAGTAAAAAGGTCTCCCCACCTGCGGGAGTGGGCGTTCAAGTCGCCCGCCACCAACACCGGAGCTGGAGCTGCCCGATGCACTACACCCTCCACCACGGTCAAAAATCCCTCGAAGTCCACACGGTTGCGGTTGGGGGAAAAGTAAAGTGATAACACTAAAATTCCCCCCCAACGAGCCGCAACATAACCCTCCCCTCTTTCGACGAGAGTAAGAGGGGAAGGCGTCACTCCGGACACCATGATCGCCGCGAGGCCATCCGTCGAGCCCACCCACCTTGAAGATGGAGGGACGAGGTTTGGCTCCGAGACGACCACCAAATCAATATCCCACTCAGCCGCCGCCTGGCACAAGAGGTCCTGGGCGCCGGCTGAGCGGTCCACGTTGGCCTGCAGTACACGTCCTATGGATCTAACTGACATTGTTAGTGTCCATAGGCGCGACTGCAGGGGCGGCCGGAGCGGCCGCGGCGCGAGCGAATCCCGATAGTGGGATGAGGCGACCTCTGACCGGGGGAGGGTTGCAGTGCAAGCCTGCCATACGGTGCCCTGAGGGCAGGCCACGATCGGCGCAGATCGCACAATGCGGCGCCAGAGAGCATGAGGAGAGAGTGTGCCCCTCCTGACCGCAGCGATAACATAGGGCACTACGATCCTTCTTTGAGGGGCACAGCACCTGCGGGTGACCCACTCCCATGCATCTGAAGCACCGCATTGGGCGCTGCTCCAGAATCGTGATGGAGGCGCTGCTCCAGCCCACCTCCAAGCGCTGGGCTTTCGCTAGGGTGGCGATTGCATCCACCGGACAATTAACTATTGCCGAGCCCACTCCAGTGAAGCCCAGCGAGATGGTCCCGACTTTAAAAAGATCGGGAGAGCACCCGGATTTTTCGGCCAAGGCCCGACGGAGCTCCTCCTCGGACACTGCGTCGTCCAAACCGGACAGGCGAATGCGTGCCGATTTGGTTGGCCTGGTGACCTTGGCGTCACTACCCAGGGCCTCCCCAATCTTGGCCGCCAGAGTGACCTAACCTAACCTAACCTAACCTAACCTAACCTAACCTAACCTAACCTAACCTAACCTAACCTAACCTAACCTAACCTAACCTAACCTAACCTAACCTAACCTAACCTAACCTAACCTAACCTAACCTAACCTAACCTAACCTAACCTAACCTAACCTAACCTAACCTAACCTAACCTAACCTAACCTAACCTAACCTAACCTAACCTAACCTAACCTAACCTAACCTAACCTAACCTAACCTAACCTAACCTAACCTAACCTAACCTAACCTAACCTAACCTAACCTAACCTAACCTAACCTAACCTAACCTAACCTAACCTAACCTAACCTAACCTAACCTAACCTAACCTAACCTAACCTAACCTAACCTAACCTAACCTAACCTAACCTAACCTAACCTAACCTAACCTAACCTAACCTAACCTAACCTAACCTAACCTAACCTAACCTAACCTAACCTAACCTAACCTAACCTAACCTAACCTAACCTAACCTAACCTAACCTAACCTAACCTAACCTAACCTAACCTAACCTAACCTAACCTAACCTAACCTAACCTAACCTAACCTAACCTAACCTAACCTAACCTAACCTAACCTAACCTAACCTAACCTAACCTAACCTAACCTAACCTAACCTAACCTAACCTAACCTAACCTAACCTAACCTAACCTAACCTAACCTAACCTAACCTAACCTAACCTAACCTAACCTAACCTAACCTAACCTAACCTAACCTAACCTAACCTAACCTAACCTAACCTAACCTAACCTAACCTAACCTAACCTAACCTAACCTAACCTAACCTAACCTAACCTAACCTAACCTAACCTAACCTAACCTAACCTAACCTAACCTAACCTAACCTAACCTAACCTAACCTAACCTAACCTAACCTAACCTAACCTAACCTAACCTAACCTAACCTAACCTAACCTAACCTAACCTAACCTAACCTAACCTAACCTAACCTAACCTAACCTAACCTAACCTAACCTAACCTAACCTAACCTAACCTAACCTAACCTAACCTAACCTAACCTAACCTAACCTAACCTAACCTAACCTAACCTAACCTAACCTAACCTAACCTAACCTAACCTAACCTAACCTAACCTAACCTAACCTAACCTAACCTAACCTAACCTAACCTAACCTAACCTAACCTAACCTAACCTAACCTAACCTAACCTAACCTAACCTAACCTAACCTAACCTAACCTAACCTAACCTAACCTAACCTAACCTAACCTAACCTAACCTAACCTAACCTAACCTAACCTAACCTAACCTAACCTAACCTAACCTAACCTAACCTAACCTAACCTAACCTAACCTAACCTAACCTAACCTAACCTAACCTAACCTAACCTAACCTAACCTAACCTAACCTAACCTAACCTAACCTAACCTAACCTAACCTAACCTAACCTAACCTAACCTAACCTAACCTAACCTAACCTAACCTAACCTAACCTAACCTAACCTAACCTAACCTAACCTAACCTAACCTAACCTAACCTAACCTAACCTAACCTAACCTAACCTAACCTAACCTAACCTAACCTAACCTAACCTAACCTAACCTAACCTAACCTAACCTAACCTAACCTAACCTAACCTAACCTAACCTAACCTAACCTAACCTAACCTAACCTAACCTAACCTAACCTAACCTAACCTAACCTAACCTAACCTAACCTAACCTAACCTAACCTAACCTAACCTAACCTAACCTAACCTAACCTAACCTAACCTAACCTAACCTAACCTAACCTAACCTAACCTAACCTAACCTAACCTAACCTAACCTAACCTAACCTAACCTAACCTAACCTAACCTAACCTAACCTAACCTAACCTAACCTAACCCAGTCACATTCGGACCTCCGAGCAGTGAGCCACGATTTTTAAACGCTCCCACCTTTGAAAAATCAAAGTCGAGGGTTTTTCTTGACGTAGCATAAAGTGCTATACATCAAAAGTTTCGTTTCGACGCGGCGCATCTTTTGGCGCATAGTGTGCCAGCCGCACGCTACCGCTGAAAAAGTTTTTAACGAAATTCAGTGTTTTTAGGGGTTAAAAGTGAAAAAAGTGCTCATAAAAGGTTGAATAAATCGGTGAATAGTGACAGGATTGCAGTGCACAATATACCAGCAGGAGCGCCCCGGCGGCCCGCATCGCCCGGTGAAATCGGTTTTTCAAGAAGACGTCGGGTTTTTCCGGAAAATTCGAAAAACCGAAATTTACACGTGGGCGTGGCCGCACGTGGTACGCGAAGGAGAAGACTTAGGATCACCATCTTCTGCAGTCGTCAAGGAGGTACCAAAACAAACAGTTTTTAAGAAAAAACCGATTTTTAGGTTGGACAGTTTCCTATTAAATTAAATTAGAAAATCCAAAATCTTAACTTAATAACTTGGGAACGGGAAGAAGCATCGAAAATCCGCAACTGCTACTAGTTGCGCGCTCATTAGTACAGTAGAACAAGACTTTGGAAAAAATTTTTGGACATTTTTTGGAGGAGCTGCAATCGAAAAACTGAAAATTAGTGAAAATTAGAAAAATTGTTAAGGAAAATTGTTAAACCTAAAAATATTTTTCAAGTGGCTGTTAGACATTAAGTTTACCTATTTTTTAAGATTTTTTGCATATTTTTAGGTCAAGGCGTTTGGGAGTTATTGATTTTTAAGTGATTTTGGCAAATAAATCGGGAAATAATAATAAAATAATATTTTTGGGGTCGGGATCGGCTTTAGACAGCTTATTTTAGCATAACCAAACGCAAATTGGGGTCCTCTAGGGCTAAAATTAGAGAATTCACGCGAAATTCTCAAAAATCCGCCATTTTGTTTTAGTTTTTAAAATTTTTAAACCTGTCTAGCTCCCAAACGGTAAGGCCTAGCGCTGTGTGGTTTTTTGCGTTAAGAAGCCCAGGCAAAGGACTTTCGCCCTATAGCGGTTTGGAGGCGATTGGAGGAAATTTTTTATTTTCACTCCAGACCCCTCCAATAGGGTACCTGGCGAGGCGCCAAAGCCGCTAAAGAAAGTCCGAACCTTCTAGGACAAACGGTCGCCGAGTTATTGCATTTTTAAAATTGATTTTGACAGTTCGGCGGCCATTTTGTTTTTCTTTAAACGCACATAGCTCCTCAGCGCTTCGCTCTAGAAACTTGCGGATTTCGGATTCGGGCTTAGGGTAACGAATCCTACCTGCCTCCTGAAATTCAGGGAGATTGGAGCTAAAAATTTTTAGGGTGCTGAAAACCAGCCAGAGTGGTAGAGGGGGTCGAGCCGAGCAGAATAAACCCAATTTTGGCTGCTCTGCGACGTCTGGAACCGGAGATACGGGCGATCAAAGTCAGACTTTGACAGCTTGGCCGCCATCTTGGAAAACTTTGGTTGCCCGTAGCTCTGGAACGGGACGTCGTAGAGGGGTCTGGGTTTCTCTGGGCGACTCGGCGTCCTCTCCCACATCTTTTGGGGGGGGTCAGAGGGGAATAGGGGGGCAAAATTTTTCATTGGCTAAAAAGGCACTCGGACGGTAGATCTCGTCGCGCTCTCCAAGAATAACCCAAACACGAGCGGGATCGGCCCGGTAGTTCCGGAGCTACAGAGACTTTTAGAAATCAGGCGGCCATCTTGAAAAATTTAGAAAACCTGTAGCGTCGGAACCCCTTGGGTTAGTGGCACCGTGTTTGGGATCATTGGAACGGGCTCGACGAGGGCTACCAACTGGGCTTCTCTACACGTCTCTATCTAGAGCGTGTAGAGTTTGGGGTCGAAATTTATACTTTTTGGCTAAAACTCAACTGGGAAAATCTGGTTTTCGGCTAAATTAGACAGGGGAAAGCTCCCAGGGCAGGTACCGAGACTGTAGTGCTAAGTGGCACACCTAGATTTCACGAAAATCACACGCTTCAGTGATTTTATTATATTTCTAAGAAATTTATTAGTTTTTAAGACAAATTCTAGACCCAGGCTTATTGGCCTCACAGCACAGACGTAGCTGGACTACACAGCTAGTAGATTTTAACAAAACTCTAGATAGAGCCTTTAAAATATTTAATTTTGACTAAATTTTTTATTGTTTTATGTTTTATTTATACACATTTACACTTATTTTAAGACAGCAGCCCTATTGGCAATATTTTATTGATAAGTTAATCTACAAGGGGACCTCTAGAAATTGAAACTGCGACAGTACTTCGAGTTGGTTGTGGCTGCGTACACACACCACTTTACCCACATTACACACACATACCTAGGTTCACAGACATCATAAACACAAACACACAAACACACAAACTCACAACATAGACATCGCATCCACATATACACACACAAACACACGACTCGACCCAGAGCTCTAGATCGGTCAGACTAGGTAAATCACGTGTGCTACATTTTTCTTTTCTTACCTAGAAACAAAAATTTATTATTATTTTACTAGAACAAAATCTTGACGACCATCTCTACTTATAAAATTTTAAAAATGTTTGGGCACAGAACGCCAGTAACCAAACCAACTTCCTCCGCAAAATCGCCAAATAAACCACAAGGCTCCCCAACAGAAAAGCGGCCCCCGGGGCCAGTTAGACGAAGCGTCGACGCTCTGGAGTCCCGCGAGACAGCCCAGCCTAAACAGCTGTCGCTGTCCCAAAGGCCCAGAGAGGAGACAGCGGCTCGGATGTCATCGTCTTCAACGATGCCTCAGAATAAATATTTAAAAGCTACCGAATGTATAAGAATTATAAAAGAGCAAGTAGGAGTCACCATAGCAAAAAATTTAAAGCGGGAAGTGAAGTTGGAGATAGAAGAAAGATCTAACTTATTATTGAAAATTATAAAAGAATATGAAGAGGAAAGAAAAAGTAGCGGAAAAAATGAGGTGAGAAATAGTGAAAGTATGAATGAGAGAAAGAGTGGGAGTATGACAGGCTCCAATGAGGAGATTTTAAGAAAGATGGAAGAGAATGAAAGAATTTTGAAAGAAAATCAAAGGATTATGAAAGAGTTGAGAGAGAAGATTGGAAAACAAGACGATAGAGAAAAAGCGAGAGAGAGTATGAGAGAAAACATAATGAAAGAAAATACAAGAATGATAGAAGAAGTGAAAGAAAAAATAGAGAAACAGGATGAAAGAGAGAGAGAGAGAGTGATGAATGGGCCTGCTACTTACGCCGGAGCGGCGACGGGTTACACCCACCGTCGGCAGAATCCAGAGCTAACAGCCTTACACTCGGTGGTGGTGACGTCAGAAGTCGACACCGATACTGGAGAGCAGGTCATGGAGAGATTGAGAAAAATAGCGAATGAAGACGATGAATGGGTAAAGGTTGAAAGGGTACGCAAGTCGAAGGATAGAAAGGTTATTATTGGGTATAAGACGAAGGATGAAAGAGAGAGGGCACAGCAGAGGCTCGGGGGGAAAGGCCTCTGCGTCGAAGAAATTAAGAACAGGGACCCGTTGCTCGTCCTGTACGGCGTCCTGAAGGTCCACAAGGACGAAGTCCTGCTTGAGAAAATCAGGGCACGAAACCGTGAGGTTTTCGGTGGTCTGATTGCAGAGCAGGACCGGATGACCGTACTGTACCGAAGGACAGCACGGAATCCCCATACGTGCCACGTCGTTCTCAGGGTCTCCCCTGCGGTTTGGTCCCGTGCCCTGGACGCAGGTAGACTGCATGTTGATCTACAACCCGTGAGGGTTGCAGATCAAACACCTTTAATGCAGTGCTCCCTGTGCCTAGGGTACGGACATAGTAGGCGGTACTGCAAGGCGGCAGAGCCCACCTGCAGTCATTGCGGTGGGACACATCTAAGGGCGCAGTGCCCGGAGTATGCCGTCGGAACGCAGCCGTCCTGCTGTAACTGCAGGAGGGAGGGGCTGGGAAATACGAGGCACAGTGCTTTCGACGACGCGTGCCCCGTGAGAGGTAAATGGGACAAAATAGCGAGAGCATCCATCCAATATTGCTAAGGGCACCCCGGAGAACAAGCCTCCATACAGGTTTATGCAGATAAACCTCCAGAAGAAGACGCAGGCCACCAAAGACCTCATTATCGAGGCCTCAAGACTAGGTATCGCAGTTGCTCTGGTGCAGGAGCCATATGTAGGGTCGGGAAGGGCTATGGGGGCATACCAGGGCGTCAGGGTCTTCCAGAACGCTGGGCAAGGAGAAGGGACTGTTAAGGCGGCCATCGTCGTGTTTGACGCGACGCTGGACGTCTTGCAGTACCCGCAACTCACCACAGACCATGTGTGTGTGGTGGGGATCCGGACCAGTGCCTGGGAGATCACGCTGGCGTCCTACTATTGCGAGCCAAAGACACCTCTGGAACCCTGCCTAGAGCGGCTGCAGAGGGTGAGGCGTGAGATCGGTGGCCAGCGCCTTCTTCTTGGAGGTGATGCAAACGCCAAAAGCACCTGGTGGGGGCACCCGTTCGAAAATAAGAGGGGGGAACAACTGATGGATGCTCTCGAACAGATGGACCTCCATGTCCTGAATAGCGGAAGTATTCCAACTTTCGACACGTATAGGGGTGGAAAGAGGTTCCACAGCTACATTGACGTCACGTCCTGCACGAGCGAGGTGCTCACCCTGACCGACGGCTGGAGGGTTCGCGAAGGGCTCATCAGCTCCGACCACAACTGCATAGTTTTTAATCTAAACCTAGAGCGAGCCAGTGGTACGCAAATACAGCGTACCACTAGGCGTTACAACACAAAAAAGGCGGATTGGGATGGCTTCAAGACGAAGCTGGCACAGGAGTTCTCATTGCGGGGCCTGGGTGCTCGGCAGCTGGCAAGTACAGAAGATCTGGAAAGCACAGCTGTCGAGTACTCATGCTCAGTGGAAGAGGCCTGTGTGGAAGCCATCCCAAAGAAACGCATAAAACAGCTCCAAACTATGCCGTGGTGGTCGGAGAGGTTAGCCTCCCTGAAAAGGGACGTGAATACCAAAAGGCGCCGGATCAGGAATGCAGCGCCTGATCGACGTCAAATGGTGGTTGTGGAGTACCTAGAATGCAAGGAGATGTATGAATCTGAAGTAAAAAAGGCACAGGTCGAAAGTTGGAAGAATTTCTGCGGAAAGCAGGACAGGGAGGGCATCTGGGAGGGGGTGTATAGAGTGATAGGAAGGGCCACAGTAAGGGAAGAAGATCGACTATTAATCCATAATGGAACCTATTTGGACGCTAGGGGCTCAGCACAACTCCTCGCTCGAACCTTCTATCCGGAGGACCGAGTTGAGGAGGACACTGAGGCGCATCGACAGATACGCGAAACCGCCGTAAAAGCAATAGAGGATCATCATGACGATGACCCACCTTTTACGGTGGGCGAACTGTTCGATGCAATTCAGAGATTCAACCCGAAAAAAGCACCGGGGGCGGACGGCTTTACAGCCGACATCTGTGCCCGAGCCATTGGGGCCGACCCCTCACTCTTCCTGAAGCTGCTGAATCAGTGCCTCCATCACGGCTACTTTCCTAAGATATGGAAGGAAGCCGTGGTGGTGGTGCTGAAGAAGCCTGGCAAGGACTCGTACACCGTTCCCAAATCGTACAGACCTATTGGTCTACTACCGGTTCTGGGAAAGGTGTACGAGAGGATGGTGATTGCTCGACTCAAGTATCATTTGTTGCCGCGGATGAGTACCCGCCAGTACGGCTTTATGCCCCAGAAGAGCACCGAAGACGCCCTCTATGACCTAATGGGACACGTAGTGGCTAAACTCCGTCAAAAGAGGATAGTCACTATGGTGTCCTTGGACATAGAGGGGGCCTTCGACAGCGCCTGGTGGCCGGCTATAAAGGTACGACTGGCTGAGGAAAAGTGTCCGGCAAACTTGAGGCGAGTAATCAGCAGCTACCTTAGCGACAGGAAGGTGAGGGTCCGGTACGCCGGTGAGGAACACAGCCGCTCCACGGATAAGGGGTGCGTCCAAGGGTCGATTGGAGGTCCCTTACTGTGGAACCTGCTTCTGAATCCACTTCTGAAAGGTCTTGAGCGAATGGGTGTGTATGCGCAGGCTTTCGCAGACGACGTGGTGCTTATGTTTGACGGAGATACAGCTCTGGAAGTCGAGGGACACGCCAATGCCTCTCTCGGGTATGTGCGGGAGTGGGGCATCCGAAACAAGCTGAAATTCGCACCGCACAAAACCAGTGCGATGGTAATCACGCGGAAGCTTAAGTACGATGTCCCACGCCTCAACATGGGCGGGATAGACATTGGCATGTCCACGGAAATCAAAATCCTAGGGCTGACCATCGACAAAGCACTAACATTCAACACACACGTCACCAATGTATGCAGAAAGGCGATCGGCATCTACCGGAAGCTGGCGCGGATGGCCCGGATCAGCTGGGGGCTTCACCCCGAGGTGATCCGGACGATCTACGTCGCTGCCGTGGAGCCGACGATATTGTACGCCGCCAGTGCTTGGCACGCATCAGCAGAAAAGCTTGGAGTTCAAAAACAGCTGAACGTGGTACAGCGCGGTTTCGCCCAAAAGCTGTGCAAGGCATATCGCACGGTCTCTCTGAACTCGGCGCTGGTCTTGGCTGGTTTGCTCCCTCTGGACCTCAGAATTCACGAGGTGGCCTCGTTATACGAGGCCAAGAGAGGAGTGAGCCAGTCATGGCTGGGAGACTGGGAGGTCGAGCGAATGTCTCCAGCGATTGAGGCTCCTCACCCCGCGGAGCATCCGCCACTAGAGTTCACAAGCCTGGTAGACGAGGGGCAGCTGGGAGATGCGAATCGTTTTGATATTCGCATCTTCACGGACGGGAGCAAGATTGAGGGCCGTGTCGGTGCCGCGCTATCATTTTGGGATAGCCGGGCCGAAATTAAGGCCCTCAAACTTGCTCTGTCGCCCCATTGCACCGTTTATCAGGCCGAGCTCTTGGCGCTATGCAAAGCGGCCAGTGAGGCCCTCAGGCGAGGCGCGTCCACGTTCGGCGTCTTCAGCGACAGCAGAGCCGCTCTCTTGACGGTTACAAACCGTCATGCCCTCCATCCCCTGGCAGTGCAAGCCAGAGCCGCAATCCATCTTGGCAGGGCCCAGGGTAAGGAGATATCCTTATTCTGGGTCAAGGCCCACGCAGGATTGGAGGGTAATGAGCGAGCGGATGAACTCGCAAAGGAAGCGGCTCTGAAGTTGAAGAAGGCACCGGACTACGGTCTGTACCCTGTTTCATTCGTGAAGCGCCTCCTACGTCAGGGGACGCTTGACGAGTGGAACAAGAGGTACAGTGAGGGCGAGCAGGCCTCCGTCACCAAGCTTTTCTTCCCATGCGCAGTGGAGGCGTACAGGATCGTCCGCAAGATGACGATCGCCGGCACCACAACCCAACTGCTGACGGGGCACGGTGGGTTCTCCGAATACTTGACACGTTTCAAGTGTAAGGGGGACCCATCGTGTGCCTGTGAGCCTGGGGTAGAGGAGACAGTGGTCCATCTGCTGCAGGACTGCCCAATTCACGCAGTAGACAGGCTGGATTTGGAGGCAGTTACAGGTCTGAAAATAGAAACGCAAAATTTTCCACTACTGATACGAAATTATAGAGTGCAGTTCCTAAAATTTTCGGAAAAAATTATAAGGATTGTAAATATAAGGAATAGGTCATAAAAAATTTTGTCGTCCAGTATAATTGTATATTGTCATGAACAAAATGAAATAGGAAAATAAGATAAGAGAAGAAAAGGGGAACTGCACATTAGGAATATTGAATCTAAGTCTACAACTGGGTCTTAAATCATGTAAAAATAGAAAAATAAACAGATATGTACGTAGTAACTAAAACTAATGTATATCCATAAGAGGTAATTGTAATAACAATAAAGGATTGTAACTCTGGAATTAATATAAGATAATGTATACACAAAAGTACAATATAGCTGTTAAAAATATGTATAGAAGTGTTTAGAATTTAATTATAAGAGAAATAAGATACACTAAATGTTAATAAATAAAAGGTATAAAACATAGTAAATAAGTAAAACTGTACTGTAAAAGATAAGGTAAAATAGTGAAATAAGTTTTTGAAAATTATTAAATAAATAATAAACCCACAACCCTATCCCAAAAAGGAATGACACCCAATATCCCCAGAATGAAAGGCCATCGTGAAAGTGCGAGAGGCATAAAAGCGCGACGAGTATGGTACTAGAGGAATAAGAATAAAAGATGATAGAATTAAGAATTAGCTAGTTTAGATAAAAGAATGAAAGGTCGGGATAGCGTGAAAGTGCGAGAAGCATAAATGATAGAACTGGAATGATAAAGAGAATTTGGGTAAAAGAGGAATTAGGTTAGCTAGGT